>SEYY01015855.1:25000-29096 GCA_009176605.1 Armadillidium nasatum | reverse complement strand
TCTGTCTTGCCTTAATGTAGTGTTTTATACCGTTATTACGTGGAATTTTAATTACGACTAAAAATGGTCATATTGTACCTTTGTGCGTGTGTGTGTGTTTTTTTTCAATTGTGCTAAATTAGAGAGGTATTTACATTTCTTTACTTTCGGAAGGACGCGTGATGTTGCACATTTACTTGAATATTTATCATCAAAAGATTTCGTCATAAAGCTCTCATCAGATGAATACTATTGTGCTGTTGGTGATTTTGTTTTTAGATATGAATGTCAAATTAGGAAAACCTAGAAAGATAAAGACATTTCTGTTCACTTATTAACACCAACACACACACACACACAGATGATTTATAATGCACAAGTGTCAATTTTGGACATTCGCACGATTGTGGATGGAATTTGCGGATGTGGGTGATATATAATTACGACAGAGAATCCTGATTAGGGGATGAATTGTTGGGTTCTCTCATAAATTAAATGTTCTTCTTTCAGGCAAACCTTACTTGATTATATTAAACTTGAAACTGTTATAATTAAGGCCAAATTATATATATATATTAATATATATAATAATATATATATATTTATATATTATATATATATATAATATATATATTATGCTCTGGTGGGAAAAGGCCAGAGGTCTACATAGAATTTAAATTTTGGAAACTAATTATAATCACATTTAGGCTGAATGCCCAATGCAGGTTTGAAATGTGAAGTCTGAAGTGGTTAAGATTGGAAAAGAAATAATGTTTCAGTCTTTACCGTAAAGTATATATATATATATATATATATATTAATATATATATCTAATATATAATATATATATATATTATATATATATATATTACATATATTTTACAGATAAGGTATATCGGAACAGAAAGGAGGAGAACCTATCGTTAACGCTGGGAAACAGCAATACCTCTTGGAGTATGTCTATGAAATACGTGGCTGAACCCCAGGGTCTTCTCACACTTCCAAAAGGAGGACTCTTATCTCCAGAAGGAGGAAACGAACCGGAGGACAAAAATTCAAAAGCCAGAGTCAATACGGAGCCCAGTTCCGAAGTTAAGGAGCAGAAAAACGGGGAATCGAAGGGATCTTTAGTAACTGCGCCTCAGCCTAATAAAGGAAAAGATTCTACAAGTCAAAATTCTTCAGACGCTAAGAAGTTGACAGGTCAGACACCCGAGACTAAAAAAGAAACCGTAGCAGTGCCCAAAGTTCCGTCAATTCCTAAAGTTTCTCTGTCTGCTTATCAATTATAGGGATAATGGTTAGTAAAGATATATATATATATATATAATATATATATATATATATATATATATATATAATATATATATATATATCGCATATGCGTTCACACATTCAACCTGTTCCGAAAATGAGATCTCTCTCTAAACACTTCAAACTACCGTTCTTTTCAAAGTTTTCTAATCGATCCTTAAATAAAAGATTTGAAAATATTCATATTATTATTTCTGTATTGCTCAAACACTCCCTCCTTGAATAGGGCTCTGCCCGTGAGCGGTGGTGATGTGAAAAAAAAATATCTGTAAGGAGAGCTTACTTTCCTTATACTGTTGCCATGACAACGATGCTACTCTTCTAAACTCTCCAGTTGCATACCTTTTCTGAGGATGAGTTGTGGCATACGTCTTTCCACACAGGTTCTTCCTTTCTCCTTCTATAGTCTCTTTGAATTTCAATATATACATATATATAGGAACCGACCGGGGCCCCGGCCCCGGCCCCGTATTCCCCGGGCGTGAAACCCGGGTTAAAATAGTTTAAATTTGTTTTTTTTTAAATTTTCGCCGATCTGCTGAACTTTCAGTATATTTTCATTAAAGTCCATTTCTAGCTTTTTCGAGCTATTACGGTTAAATTTTTTTTATTTTTTTTTTTTTGTGTGATTTCCCTTTTTCAATAGGAATGGCGGTGCCAAACCACTTTTAGAATGAGCTGAAAGTTGGACTATTTTTAAATTAATGGGCTAAAAAGTCTCTAATGGTTTTGTTCCCAGATTTAAGAAAATGTTATAGCAAAACTGACCAACTATATAAAAATAATTTTTTTGAACTAAAAAATCCACCTTTTCAGACAAATTTTTTTAAAAAATACAACTATAAATTTATTTTTGGTGTGTATAGAGGAGGGGTGGGGCTACAAATTCCTCTATGTACTTTATTCGATGAGATTCGTTGGTTTTGAGATATAGCCTTCAAAAAGGTCCATTTTTGGCCAAATTTCAAAATTCCCAAAGTTTGAGAGGCTATATCTCGCTAAACAAGGCATTTAAAATGCACTAAATAAAAATTGTTGCCCTGTTCCTCTTCTAAAATATTCAAAAATAAAAAAATAGTAGGTAGCGATTTTTAAATAATATTTTCCTCCAGAAGGGTACAATTTTGCAAATTTTTTCAAGTTATAACTTTTTCTAGACGTGATATCAAAAAAATATTCCCACCAATGCAAGAAATTGGCAAAGGTATTCAGTTAAATTTTCAGCTCATGTGGACCAGTGGTTTGACCCAGTTATTCATTTTTTTCAACTTTGGGTCCAAATAAGTTTCAAACCGTTATAAACTCAAAAAAATGCTCGAAATCAACTCAGAACTTCGTGAAAAAAATTCACTTGAAAAATTTCAGCTCAAAAAAAATAAAAAAAATTCAAACAAAATTAGATTTTTAGATTTTTTTCTTTTCTTTTTCTTTTGACCACTCCTTTTCTGCTAGTGAATGTTCATCTTTGTGTTTTGATTTAATACTCCAAAAAATTTGGTTGAAATTTTTTTACTTGTAGCACCCGGAGGTTCTCTTCTAATTTTCTGACTGCAGATGTTAACATTTAGCTATTTCGAGCCTATCCTGAAACATTGTAAAGTATCAAATACTGCAGAAGCTGATCTTTTAGCCATATTGACTGAAAGTATAAACAAAAATAATACTTTTAAATAATGCAGCTAAATGATACAAGTTGAACATGGCAATAAAATAACAATGATATTATAAATACAGGTTAAATTGATAATTTATATCTTACATTTTTCAACTTTACCTTGGGTCTACCTAGGTAACGTGTTAAATCACTATTATGAATTAGAATAATTTTTTTTATTTTTGTACTTTTTAAACTTTAAAATATAAAACTGTAATTTTCTGATTTTTTTTTAGAGAAAATGCATATAATCATTAATTTAGTAATGTTGCCTATTCTACTCCTTCCTTACAATTAAATAAACCTTATATCTAATTTTTAACCTAAAATTTCAGTGCTTTTGACCTCTTTACAAATTTTAGAAACCCCGGCCATAACCCCGGCCCCGCCCCCGGCCAAATTTGGGTGACCCCGGCCCCCCGGCCCCGGCCAAATTCCAGCCCCGTCGTTCCTACATAATATTATATATACTTTGCTGGAAATGTATGGAACATGTACTCATTTTATCTATTTTTCAAACTTTCGACTTTAGCAGTTTTAAGAGCTGTGCATCGCGAGAGGTCGTCAATTAATTTTGCCTATTCTTCAAATCTCTAAATCATTTGTCATTGCAGATGGCATACATTGATCAAAAACCTTCCTCTTTAAAAAAAAAGTGGAAATCTATATAATATTATAATATATATTTATATATTATATTATATATATTATATTATATATATATATATATATAATATATAATTTAAACTATTAACATTCAATAAGGGTGACGTAAGATTTGTTTTTTAATGTATCATTGAAAAGTTACAAGATTGTAACTTAATCCCGTGCCCTTTGTTCCTTGTTCTAAATTATCTTCCCATTTAATTCATCCTTTTTTTAAACGAAGGACTTTCTCATTATTCTTGCTAAGTCACTTTCATCTTCATTGTCTACCCTTGCCAACCTCATTCGTAGGTTTTGTAACGAGACGAAATTGGTTGTCATTGAATAACAATGAGAATCGTGAACTTTTTTTCTATTTCTGTCATAATTACCTCCATCATTTTTATAATTAAAAAGGTATCTAAACAACCATTAAATAAAAGACTAATTAATTGATATTTAATCAATATATCCATCCCACCCAAATTTTAATAAACCATCAGA
>SEYY01015855.1:0-2500 GCA_009176605.1 Armadillidium nasatum | reverse complement strand
GGTTTACATTAGTTGATTCTTTTAAATATTTAAAACCTATTTATAAATATTTTGGATGGATTTAACTAGTTCAACTCTCGTCCCGTGTACGCCTGTATAACTGTGTATTAAAACTTTCAATTACTTCTTTTTAAGTCCACAGTTCATTAGTTTTTATTTATATTTTAACGTCAAACTTTCTTTCAATTTTAACACCATTTATTAAATAATAAAAGGAATAAAGGCAAAAATATGCAAGAAAAATCTAAACATTTAAGAGGTTCGGAAACGTCGTATAGTAATAACGAAAAAAAAAATAATAATAAAAATAAAACTATAAGGAAAAACTAACAAAATGCATGATTTACAGAGCAGATAATTTAATACGTAAGCGAAAAATAAAATTCGATACAAACAATGGGACGTTTATACTGAGATAATAATAGAGCTATTGAATGATGCAGACTAGACGAAACGTTTGTTACGCAATAATCACGCTCAAAATTTTTATTTTACTCAGCATCGAGATAAAATGAGCATTGTCCGAATACTCGTTAAACATCATTAATGTGTCCCACGAGTTTCGTTTGAGTAAAAAAAAAAAAATCATTCGGTGATTTAAATATTTTTTCCTTTCTGAAAAAGTAAAGAGATATAGAGAAAAAGAGACAAAGAGAAGAGAGAGAGAGAGAGAGAGAGAGAGAGAGAGAGAGAGAGAGAGAGAGAGAGAGAGAGAGAGAGAGAGAGAAATTAGATGTCAAAAAACTATACGTAAAGAGGAAAAAAAAGATAACATTTGACGATATTTTAACGAAATTAATACAGGAAAAGGAACTTCATTACACAAACTACTCAACAGTTCACAGGAAAAAATAAGATGAAAAATGCCCTAATTTGAAAATATAATATAATATTATGTAATATAATATAATATAATATAATAAAATATAAGAATGGAACGAAAAGAAAAGAATATTACTCAAGGTCTCACTGGTAATCTATTTTACTATGTTACCTTTCCTATCGAAAAAAACAATAACTAATTTGTGTTTCTTAAAATAGACTAATATTCAAAAAAAGAAGTTAATTTATTCTTAAAAAGGTTAAATTAAGTACTCCAAGGAGGGGTGCCAAACTCATTAACAGTGAAGGGCAATTATATATATATATATATATATATATATATATATATATATTATATATATATATATATATATATATATATATATATATATATATATATATATATATATATATATATATATATATATATATATATATATATATATATAATGTTGTGTAAGTTAACGAAACTTTAATTTTTGCTCTAGATGACTGACCCCTTTTTCATTTAACCAAATTATCGAAATATGAAGCAACGACTGAAATGCACCTCAGTTAATGTTGAATTTATATGTTTATCAGTTAGGCCCTATCATAATATTAATTTGTTAATGTTCAGTAGGGAATATATATATATATATATATATATATATATATATATATATATATATATTATATATATATATATATATATATATATATATATATATATATATATATATATATATATAATATATATATATCAGGGGAAATGTCTTATTGACTGCTATGCATGCAATGCTTGCCTTCAAATGTCTGTAAATATGTCGATATGCCTGTGAGTATTTGATGTGACACTAATTGCACTAAAATATATTGAAAATAATTATCACACAAAATAATATTTCAAATCTAAATTGGATGCGATATGAATTTTAAAATTGAAAAAATTATCTTAAAGCTAAAAATTTTTGGAGTGCTTTATGTCAGATATATCGACACATGTCGCCATATAGTCTGACGCTAATATTTATTCTTTTAAAAGAAGATATTCTAACATATAATTATACACAAAATAAATATATAAAATCTGAATTCAGGCGATATAAATTTAAAAAATTAAAAATAGTCCAAATATCTCTATTCATATGACCAAGTTTTGTTTGCGCGTTTTGAAATTTCGCAATCAAATTTCGCAATTAGATGCAAGTTTTTAAATATGCATATATATATATAATATATATATATATATATAATATATATATATATATATATATATATATATATATATATATATATATATATATAATATATATATATATATATATATATATATATATATATATATATATATATATTATCAGCATTGTCCTTGAAGTACTTGGGTTTGGGTAGAGGAATCTATATTAATTTACCTCGAGATTTTTCCATTACTTCCCCTTCTGGAAGGGTTTTATAAAACACCCCTCCCCCATTTCTATTTATTTAGGGGTAAACTGTTTTAATTTATTTTGATTCTTTGAATAATTGTCATATACATACATGTTTAATTCCGCAATTTTCATTAAGGTTAAACTGGAGTTGTTATTATTATTATTATTATTATTATTATTATTATTATTATTATTATTATTATTATTATTATTATTATTATTTTTTTTTTTTTATTTTTTTTTTTTTTTTATTTATATATATATAT
>SEYY01015854.1:10000-11765 GCA_009176605.1 Armadillidium nasatum | reverse complement strand
GTGATCTTCTTTCCCTACTTTCTGACTCTTGGTTCTTCGCTTCTCGGAGTTTCGGTGAGTATTTTGCTGAGGCGCTAGACATATCGAAAGCATTCGATAGAGTCTGACACAGAGCTTTAATTGCCAAACTTCCCTCTTTCGGAATCTATCCTTCTCTCTGTGACTTCCCCTCTAATTTCCTTTCCAGTCGTTCTATAGCAGCTGTTGTAGACGGTCACTGTTCTTCCTATAAATCTATAAATAGTGGTGTCCCTCAAGGTTCTGTCCTATCCCCAACTTTTTCAAATTTTCTCAATGACCTTCTCCCTATTACATCGTCTCCTATACATTCCTATGCCGATGACTCCACTCTTCATTACTCCTTTCAATTTGAAAGACGCCCCTCCCAACAGCAGTTAATAGATTAAAGAAGGATGGCCTTTTAGCAACTTACCTCTGATCTTTCTCGTATTTCAAATTGGGGCAGAGAAAACATGATTGTTTTCAATGCCTCAGAAATTCAATTCCTCCATCTTTCTACTCGTCACAATCTTCCTCACAACTATGATATATTCTTCGAAAACACACAACTCAAACCTTCATCTGTCTTCGATATTCTCGGTGTTTCCTTTTCTCGTGATCTTTCTTGAAAAGATCACATTACTTCTCTTTCTAAACAAGCTTCGAAGAGGTTGGGTGTTCTGAGCCACCTTCGGATCTTGCTTGCACTTTATAGGGGTGTTGTTCGCCCTTGTATGTAGTACGCCTCACACATCTGGGGTGGTTCTACACATACAGCTCTTCTCGAAAAGGTGGAGTCTAGTTCTTTTCTTCTTATTAACTCTTTTGCTCTTACTAACTCTCTCCAATCTCTATCTTCCAGTCGTATCGCTATTACAACGGACACTGCTCTTCTGAATTCTCACATCGCATACCTCCCCCATTGAGAAGGCCTCGTGCGACACGACTTTCTACACAGTTTCATCCTTTCTCTGTCTAACTCTCCGACCCCAGACTTAACCGCTATGCTCAATCTTACATGTACTCTAGTGGTAAAATGTGGAACACACTCCGTTTATCTGTTTTTCTACACTTTTAAACGCAGTGGATTGGTCACGTCGGCCATTAGTGACCAAATTTCTGACAGTTCCTCAATGCTGGTGGATTCTGGTAGGCCTCTGGCCTTTGCCCACCAGAGGAGATATATATATATATATAATATATAATTATTATATATATACTATATATATATATATTATAATATTTAATATATATATATATATACTATATATATAATATAAATATATATATATATATAAATATATATATATATATATATATATATATATATTATATCATATATATATATATATATATATATATATATATATATATATATATATATATATATATATATTATTTATATAATATATATTATATCTATTATATATATATATATATATATATATATATATATATATAGAGAGAGAGAGAGAGAGAGAGAGAGAGAGAGAGCGAGAGTAAATTAAAAATTTAGTTATCCCTTTAAATCTAGATATAAATTTCTTAAAGAACGAAATTTGAAGGCTAACTATAACTATTAAAAAATGAAGTGTTGATACTTTACTTTAACTTTTATTTAGTTTTCTCTATTCCAGTTTTTATTTTTTTCTCCTTTCCTACACTCTTCTTAAGACTCTCATACACACCTATATATATATATATATATATATATATATAGTATATATATATATATCTATATATATATATATCTATATATATTTAT
>SEYY01015854.1:0-5000 GCA_009176605.1 Armadillidium nasatum | reverse complement strand
TGTTGTTGTTGTTGTTGTTGGAAGAAGTTTATGAATTAAAAAATGTTGAAATAAATTTCCAAAGAGGATTTGAATTTTGCCTCAGCCTGAACACAGGCTAATTGCCAGAAGTAATCCTGAACACAGACTAATGGCCAGAAGTAATCCTGAACACAGACTAATTCAAATTCAAATTCAATGACTTGAAGCAATCCTGAACACAGACTAATAGCCTGAAGCAATTCTTTTTTACAGGTTATATAATGAGAAATCAAAACAAAAATTTGTGAAAGTTATTTTTTTAAATTCTTTCTTTGCAGGAATTGAAGTAAAAAGGAACTAATTAAAATTTCAATTTCCTTTTCATCATTATAATATATATATATATATATATATATATATATATATATATAATATATATATATATATATATATATATATATATATATATATATATATATATATATATATATATATATATATATATTATTATTATTTTAAATGTATTCTTACTTCATCGAATATTTCTATCAGCTGCAACTGTTAATTAGCCATATTTATATATATATATATATATATATATATATATATATATATATATATATATATATATATATATATATATATATATATATATATATATATATATATATATATATATATATATATATATATATATATATATATATATATCTTCTCCTTTCTCATCCGAAATCATGATATTAGGTGATTTCAAAGTTCATCACCAAAAATGGCTTTCATCTATTTCTCATGATCCAGCTGGTGAACTCGCCCACCAATTTTCTATCCAGAACAACCTTGAGCAGTTGGTGCATCTCCCTTTCCGTATCCCTGACCGTCTTGATGATGAAAAGTAGTAAGATTTGCAATGCAAATGACTCAGCTCAAATTGACCTCACGCTCTTTCCTGACACTATTTTGGGGGTTCAACCCATTGAAATTGGCCTCAAGTCTGGGGAAGGGGCCCCCACGGGGTCCCGTGAACCCCACAAAAATGGTATCAGGAAATTGCCTGAATTTGCAAAATCGCTGCGTTCACCTCACTTTCTTTCCTGACTATTTTCTTTGCGGTTCAGTCCGCCTGGAATTGATTCGAACTTGGAGTTTGGGGGTCCGTGGCCTGGCGTGGCTCCGTGAACCGACAAAGAAAATGTCAGGAAGGTCCCTGAGAATGCAAGATTGCACGTAAATGCAGAAAAAACCGTTAGGGACAGGTTGCCAGATTTTTTGAAAAGTAGCTAAATCTGGCACCGGTCGAAAGTGCGTCCCTTACTACTACTATGAACCCAACATACTTGATCTTATCCTAACTTCTTATCCTTCTACTTACACTGTTAAACTTTAAGTCCTCCGCAAGAACGGCCCCCACCTCGGCAGGGAGACGTTTCTGGCATTTCGGTGCCACTAACTGGTCAGACTTGCGGTTGTACTTTTTCTGATTTCCATGGAATGATTACTGTTTCCGTGGGAGGAGTCCCTCTGAGTGTGAATAGCGCTTAAACGAGGTGATTCTCTCTGGCATGGAGGCGTCCATTCCATATTCTTTCCCTTCTACTAAACCTAAAAAACCTTGGTTTCACTCTGCTTGTTCTCGTGCTATCAGTCGCAGGGATGCTGCCTTCAGAGACAATCGTCGTCTTCAAACTCCAGAAACTCACGCAACTTATATTTCATCCCGAAGTCGTGCAAAATCTATTCTTCGAGATGCCAAAAACATTTTTTCGCTGCAAATGCAATAATCTTTCTGGCTCTTTTTCCTCTCTCTTTCTGGCATTTTGCAGGTTATAATATATATATATATATATATATATATATATATATATATATATATATATATATATATATATATATATATATATATATATATATATATATATATATATATATATATATATATATATATATATATATATATATATATATATATATATATATATATATATATATATATATATATATATATATATATATATATATATATATATATATATATATATATATATATATATATATATATATATATATATATATATATATATATATATATATATATATATATATATATATATATATATATATATATATATATATATATATATATATATATATATATATATATATATATAAGGCCTTGTCGACTTCAAAGAATCATTTTCAAAATTAAGCTAAAGTTATTGACATTTCTAAAAGAACAATTCAAAATATATAAAAGTTTAATATTTTTTTTGCGAAGATAATATATATATATTATATATATATATATATATATATATATATATATATATATATATATATATATATATATATATATATATATATATATATATATATATATATATATATATATATATATATATATATATATATATATATTTATATATATAGCTTTCATTTAATGGATTCATTTTTGCCTATTAATATTATTATTAGTATTATTATTATTATTATTAATACTATATTAATATTATTATTATTATTATTATTATTATTATTATTATTATTATTATTATTATTATTATTATTATTTTTATTACAATTATTTAGTTTTCTAGCGTACTTAGTTTGACTTATCCTAAACTGAACGACCGAAGTTTGCCGTGTGATACAGGCCATACAGATTGATGGAACGTTACAGTTGGATACTGGCCTACTGCCACATAACACTATATATATATATATATATATATATATATATATATATATATATATATATATATATATATATATATATATATATATTAAAGTTCGCATCTCATGGGCATTGCCCTATTCTAGGAGAGGAACTTTTCTAGGTAGTATATACCTAGGATCCCCAATTGGGATCAAACCGGCGCCCTCAAGTACGTGAGTCAATTACTTTAACCGTGATATATATATATATATATATATATATATATATATATATATATATATATATATATATATATATATATATATATATATATATATATATATATATATATATATATATATATATATATATATATATAATATAATAAATATATATAATATATATATAATAATAATATATAATATAATATAAATATATATATATATATATATATATATATATATATATATATATATATATATATATATATATATATATATATATATATATATATATATATATATATATATATATATATATATATATATATATATATATATATATATATATATATAATGTGTGTGTAAAAAGATAAAGAGAGAGAGAGAGAGAGAGAGAGAGAGAGAGAGAGAGAGAGAGAGAGAGAGAGAGAGAGAGAAAGAGAGAGTGCTGCCGATTTTAGAGAAAAAAAACTGATTACAAAATGGAGAAGTAAAAAGAAATGCCGTCGAAGACAGAGATATTTCCGCGTTCATTCTGTAAAAGTACTTTTCAAAATATTGATATTGCATTTCCCATTTTAATTATATTATTATTATCATTATTATTATTATTATTATTATTATTATTATTATTATTATTATTATTATTATATTAGGATATGAAAAGGCAATCAGTATTCTTTCTTGAGGTAAAATGTTCTTGAAAGTTTATCTTCAGATGTTTAAACCATTGGATTAAAGAGTGGTTAAAGAACAGAAGGCAGTGTGTATTACTTAATGGTAATAAGTCATTATGGGAAACGGTGAAGAGTGTGGTCCCACAGGGTTCTGTGCTGGGACCACTTTTGTTCCTTATATATATAAATGATTTAGACAAAGGTCTTAAATGTAAGGTTTCTAAGTTTGCTGATGATACCAAAGTGGTTACCTCAGTAAGGAATAATGATGGATGCATAAAGCTTCAAGGTGATCTAGATAGGCTTCTTGGTTGGGCAGAGAGGTGGCAAATGAACTTTAATAGTAAAAAATGTAAAGTTCTTCATGTAGGTTACTCAAATGAAGGATTTAATTATGAAATGAATGGGGAGTGGCTTGAGACTGTGGACCAAGAAAAAGATTTATTTGTGATTATTAGCAGTAATCTGAAGGTGGGTGATCAATGTTTGGAAGCAAGGAATAGAGCTAATAAGATGTTAGGTATAATTAATCGCAATGTAGTTTACAAGAGCAAAGAGGTTATAAGCAAGCTATATAATAGCTATGTTAGGCCAGCATTAGAGTATTGTGCACAGGTTTGGGCTCCATCATTTAAGAAAAGACATAGATATGCTGGAGAGAGTACAACGTCGAGCAACAAGGATGATTTCTGGCTTTGAAAATAAGAGCTATGAAGATAGGTTGAAGGAGTTAGGAATGTTCTCGGTTGAAAGGATATTTCTCAGAGGTGATATGATACAAGTTTACAAAATATTTGCATCTGACAGTAATACAGAGATTGAAAAATACTTTATATTGGACCGTGGAAGAGTAACTAGAGGACATGATAAGAAAATTAAAAAGAAGCCATGCCATCTCGATCTAAGAAAATACTCTTTCAGTAATAGAGTTGTTAATTTTTGGAATGACTTGCCACAAGAGATTGTTGACTGTGATTCTCTTGTCAAATTTAAAAGGGGCTAGATAGGCTTATGGATGGTTTAGGTATTATATAATATAACGTGACTAAGCCAAAGTGGCGGGTATATATGAATTTTTAGATCAACAGATCAACTTATGACTAAGCCTAATGGCAGTTTTTTTGTAGTGGGTGATAGTTCATTGAATGTTGCATGTGTAGTTGGGCTTGGTTTTGCTTTTATCTTTTCATGAATGAACTGATAATTAGGGAAAGAATAGACCTAGTCTTTTGTGCATGTATTAGTATTGTTATTGTTATTGTTTTTGTTATTATTATTATTTGTTTGGACTGGGACAGTCTCGATAGGCCCTTGTGGCTTCTAACTGTCTCTATTTTCCTATGTTCCTACGTCCTTCAACAAAGGTTTTTTTTTAAAACCACTCATGCACATTTTTAAGCCTATATATATAGTATATATATATATATATATATATATATATATATATATATATATATATATATATATATATATATATATATTATATATATA
>SEYY01015853.1:0-13299 GCA_009176605.1 Armadillidium nasatum | reverse complement strand
ATTAATATAGATATTCGGAAATTTATTAACTTATTCAAATACTACAAACTTGAAATAAAATATTTTAAGTTTTTTTCACATATATATATATATATATATATATATATATATATATATATATATATATATATATATATATATATATATATATATATATATATATATATATATATATATATATATATATATATATATATATATATACATATATACTAGGGACCGCCCGGATGTTAGGTAAAAATAAAATTCTTAATTACAAGAAGTACAATCTTCAAATAATTTTTTGCAGTTTTAGAATTTGTTCCCTCAAACATACTTGTGCCTATATATATATATTGAAATAGTAGAAAGAATAGATAAATATTATAGACATCATGCAACTCCCCCGAAATTGGAAAAGAGCAACATGAGTTCTCTCTACTTTTATTTATATTATAATTATCACCTTAGTTATGCTGCTTCATAGACTTTATAGATTTTAAACTTTAACTCAGATTCGTTTCAGAACGGTAATACAAATACATTTCACAGATGCGTTATCAATGGAAAAAGAAAAGCACAAGCCTCAAAACATAAATTACAAGTTTTACCTAGAGTCCTAGACTCTGCTTAAACCGAACTAATACATTGTTATCACAATCACAAGATTTTTAAATACAAATTTAAATATATAAACTTATTTTTAACTTGCTTTCACTAATTCTTTATTAAATATCACTCTTTATTCATCCTAATATTACTTCAGAGTTCAGAAGATATCAAAATTCTAGAAATTCATCTCAGATATCAAGAGGCAAACTGGCAACTGTTTTTAAGAAATATGTTGACTACATGGCAACTGTCAACTAGGCCTATTGTAATGAATTCACAATAAGCATAGGGATTTTATTTAAAAATTAAATACGTAAAAAATACTTTTCTTAAAGGACATCAAAGTTTATCCTAATAACAATAATGACATCTTACATAATTTTCAATATATTAAAGTTTCGATATTTTATTTTATTGTTCAGGATATATATAATATATATATATATATATATATATATATATATATATATATATATATATATATATATATATATATATATATATATATATATATATATATATATATATATATATATATATATATATATATATATATATATATATATATATTAATACATTTTGGCTTGAGTCAAAGTCTATGACGATAAAATCTCAGCAATCTCAACAAATAAACGTACAGTTGACGTTTTGAAATTCTTAAAAACAATAACAATAATAATAATTCTGATAACGATAATAATAATAAAAATAATGATAATAACGATAATAATAATAATAATAAAATTAATTATAATAGAAGACCATGTTTGACACGAGTGGAAAAAAAGCGGATGCATTACGTCATGAGTTTATAGTTCAAAATGTTGCCAATTCGTTTTTTGAAGTTCAATTATTATAGGAACATAGGAACATAGGAACATAGGAAAAATAGAGACAGTTAGAAGCCACAAGGGCCTATCGAGACTGTCCCAGTCCAAACAAATATTAACTATCAATACTAATACATGCACAAAGACTAGGTCTGTCCTATCCCTAGTTATCAGTTTACTCATGCAAAGATATCTTTGCATGAGTAAACTGATAACTAGGGATAGGACAGACCTAGTCTTTGTGCATGTATTAGTATTGATAGTTAATATTTGTTTGGACTGGGACAGTCTCGATAGACCCTTGTGGCTTCTAACTGTCTCTATTTTTCCTATGTTCCTATGTTCCTATAATAATTGAACTTCAAAAAACGAATTGGCAACATTTTGAACTATAAACTCATGACGTAATGCATCCGCTTTTTTTCCACTCGTGTCAAACATGGTCTTCTATTATAATTAATTTTATTATTATTATTATTATCGTTATTATCATTATTTTTATTATTATTATCGTTATCAGAATTATTATTATTGTTATTGTTTTTGTAAGAATTTCAAAACGTCAACTGTACGTTTATTTGTTGAGATTGCTGAGATTTTATCGTCATAGACTTTGACTCAGCCAAAATGTATATATATATATATATATATATATATATATATATATATATATATATATATATATATATATATATATATATATATATATATATATATATATATATATATATATATATATATATATATATATATATATATATATATATATATATATATATATATATATATATATATATATATATATATATTACAATTTCTTTTAAATGTTTCTATTGTTACTTCTTTTTGAACGTAATTAAATTGTTGCTCCAAATTTGGCATTTGACTTACAAATTCAGAAAAATTTATACCAATTATTATTATTATTATATATTTTTATATATTATTATTATTATTATTATTATTATTATTATTAACAATGGTAGTAATACACACAATTAAATTTGAGTTTCTGAATGCTTTTAATTTGCAATTTTTTAACAACTTTTTATTTTTTACTTTTCAGATAATTATTGTTTGTTTAATTTTTGTTTCATTATTGTTTGTTTAATTTTTGTTTCATTATTGTTTGTTTAATTTTTGTTTCATTATTGTTTGTTTAATTTTTGTTTCATTATTGTTTGTTTAATTTTTGTTTCATTATTGTTTGTTTAATATTTCATTATTGGATAAAAGAAATATATTTAAATATATAATATATTATTATATATATATATATATATATATATATATATATATATATATATATATATATATATATATATATATATATATATATATATATATATATATATATATATATATATATATATATATATATATATATATATATATATATATATATATATATATATATATATATATATATATATATATATATATATATATATATATATATATATATATTAAACCTCTAAAATAATACCGCAGTCTATAATTTTGAGAAATGAAGAATGATCATAATTAATGCATTCTTTTAAATTCGTTGGAGAAATTACCTTCCCAATAATACCAGTTCCAGTTGTGACAGTTGAATTTGCAAGAAGTATTAAAAACGTTCCCTTTTGCAGAATCCATACAAAGGAACATTTGGTCAGGTTCATATTTATAAAACCCAGTATTTTCACCTGCCGAAATTGTATTCTATCAGCCTGCTACATTTTTGGCTATTTTCGACTAAATTTTCAATATGCAAAACACTTTTGCCTTTTGGCAATCGACGCCTTTCGTAAAAGAGGCTTCTTTGAAGGAAGGTCCATACTCGCCGGTGCACATCTTGATGAAATGATGAGACTGTTGTTTGTCAAACATTTTAATAATTGCCAAGCGGGTTAATCTCTTGCTGTTGCAACAAATCTTAAGGAAAGTGTAGAAGTTCGTTTCGGTTGAACATTGCTTCAACTCCTGAAACTGAAATATATATATATATATATATATATATATATATATATATATATATATATATATATATATATATATATATATATATATATATATATATATATATATATATATATATATATATATATATATATATATATATATATATATATATATATATATATATATATATATATATATATATATATATATATATATATATATATATATATATATATATATATATATATATATATATATATATATATATATATATATATATATATATATATATATATATATATATATATATATCGAAAACTTAAGTGATGAGACTGGAGAACAGTCTATTCGATGTTTTAACATCGAACCATTTTTAAACCCAAAAACATTGGATTCAAAAAGAACTTTCAAGTATACGAACACACGTGAAGACAACTCCAGGTTTTCATCCTGTTGCCAGTTTTTAATTAAATTATTTAAACAGAGAGTTTCTTTATCTTCCTGCAATATACTTTTTTACCAAACTATTTACTGTGGTTTTAATTAATTAACAATGTTAAAATAATTTAAAATATACGAACAGGTTAAGGACAAGGTGAAAAGTCGATGATATCGCTTAAACTGGAAGTCTTTTGCTTGACAGTTGTTCTTGAATCAAATTCTTTTCCACCTCATGCCTCATGGCTAGTTTGTCCCGGTTGTATAATTGGCCCTTTCTGTCACTCTTACATTCCTCTTTCCATACAACAGGTCTTTGCTGTGATTCACTGTCAGAAATAAGTTTGTTCATGCCTTTCGTTGTACATCTTTTCAAGAACGTTTTTCTCATTCTCTGTTTCAATTTTTGCATTTTTTTTATATCTTATTTTTCCCATGATAGCTTTGATTTTCTCTGAAAACTGAAATTTGCTTTATAAAATTAAACTTCCGCACACGGACTATCCTTTTTGTTTTATCTTGGTGTTGTCCTTGAAGTTAGTTATCCAGCACAGTAACACCGCTTAACCATCACATATCCAAATACTAAAAAATACTTGAGACTTAAATTCGAAGAAAAGAGTGAGACATCATAAAGAAGTAATTTTATGGAAAAGAGCGAAGGAAGATAGGAATACGAGTAGAGGCGACTGCAACAGAGAAAACCTTTACTTATATAACGGGATAACGAAATTAGGTTTAAAAAAAATTAAAATAAAAAAAATAAAAAATTAACCTTCATCTGAAATATGTCTACTTTAAGATTTTCAAATTTTTCTTATTTCAATTCGACAAATAATACATAATGAAATATGCAACTCCATTGACTCCGACAAAGATTCCACACTCATGGAAAGAAGCACGACAAAGATTCCACACTCATGGAAAGAAGCACGACAAAGATTCCACACTCATGGAAAGAAGCACGACAAAGATTCCACACTCATGAGAAAGAAGCACGACAAAGATTCCACACTCATAGAAAGAAGCACGACAAAGATTCCACACTCATGGAAAGAAGCACGACAAAGATTCCACACTCATGGAAAGAAGCACGACAAAGATTCCACACTCATGGAAAGAAGCACGACAAAGATTCCACACTCATAGAAAGAAGCACGACAAAGATTCCACACTCATGGAAAGAAGCACGACAAAAGATTCCACACTCATGGAAAGAAGCACGACAAAGATTCCACACTCATGGAAAGAAGCACGACAAAGATTCCACACTCATGGAAAGAAGCACGACAAAGATTCCACACTCATGGAAAGAAGCACGACAAAGATTCCACACCCATGGAAAGAAGCACGACAAAAATTCCAACATTCCTGAAAATATTAAGACGATTGCAAAATTCCACTTACCCAAATAAGAGAAGAGTCCGTTGGAACTTCTGATAAACTCAAAGAATGGAAAAATAATTTGTTTTCATAACTTGAAACTTTTCCATATTTAATTTTATCTTCAACTATACAAACTGCAAAGATTTTTTCTTCATTTTCAATTCTTTTGTAAATCTGAGGAAGATAAATGTGGAAATGCAATGAAGATTTAATTTTTAATTCTTCAATTGAAAAATTAATAAATGAAAGAAAAAAATTAATTTTATAATTGTACTATAAAGAAAAATGCTAAAGTATATATATATATATATATATATATATATATATATATATATATATATATATATATATATATATATATATATATATATATATATATATATATATATATATATATATATATATATATATATATAATAAAAGCTTACCTCTAATAAGTAGTCTTCTGAATTTTTCAAAACTTCGACAAGAGAATTGACATTGAACTTTTTATATCATCAAGAAGCGTGACATCCATTGTCTTCTTAAATTCTTCTTCTACTTCCATTAAAATCTTTTTCCCATTTGCAGTGTGAACCATTCCCTCAGACGTTGTCAACTCCTCCAACTTCTCGAGACACTCGTCAAGAACTTCCAATGACGACGTAATTGAGGACTTTGTATTTAAAAGAATTTCTTTCCTTTCTACACATTTCTTTTTCATATTTTCTAATAAACTATTAGATTGATAAAATTCAACGAGATCAAGAGTGTTGTAATTTGTAGAGAGAGAACTAGCGGGTCCTTTTATTTCAGTTCTGCAATTTGGGCATCTGGGATCTTCTTCAATGTGTCTGGTCAAACAAATGGAGCAAAATGTATGTCCACATTCAAGTACTTTTGGAATATGAACACTGTCGTATTGATCAGTACAAATGCTACAAATTATGAATTTTTCCATTCTGCTGCATATATATATATATATATATATATATATATATATATATATATATATATATATATATATATATATATATATATATATATATATATATATATATATATATATATATATATATATATATATATATATATATATATATTTTATTTCCTTTTATTTTTTATTTTGTTTTATCCTAGTTACCTGTGTCATTTTTGTTTTTAATATTTCTGTTCTTTCTACAGATAAAAAAAAATGTTTTGTCTAATAATAATCAAAATTGTTTCCTGATGATGGGATTAATATATTTCCCCGAAACGTTGGAAAAAGTTTTAACCAAATGTTTCCTCTAAATTATTTACCATAAATAGAATTAGTTTTAAGTCAATTTTAACCAGTGATTAATAAAAAAATTTTATGAATAAATAAAAAACAAATTTTAATAGAAAATTTACTATTTCTCCAACGAAAATGTTCCGAGCTCTAAGTAACTACTCTTCATATATATATATATATATATATATATATATATATATATATATATATATATATATATATATATATATATATATATATATATATATATATATATATATATATATATATATATATATATATATATATATATATATATATATATATATATATATATATATATATATATATATATATATATATATATATATATATATATATATATATATATATATATATATATATAATATAATTAGTGATGGATCGGATGTCATTTTTCCTCATTTGAGGATGCAGATGCGGATGTTGAATTTTCGAAAATGCGGATGCGGATGTTGAATTTTTGAAAGTGCGAATGCGGATATCAATTTTGATGAAAACGCAAATGCGGATGTCATCACAAATATATATATATATATATATATATATATATATATATATATATATATATATATATATATATATATATATATATATATATATATATATATATATATATATATATATATAAAATTGAAATAGATTCTTTCCTAGTGAACCTAATGAGAAAGGTTAAAACCAACACTAAAGGTTTCCACATACACAGTTAATACACTGTGAACGTTTAATATATGGTGACCATATTTTTCTGACCAAAAATCGGGTCGCTTCTGAACATTGCCCCCCCTCCCCCATCAAATCCAAATACCCTGCTCGTGAGCTTAAGGGTTTTAAGGGATGTTTAAGGAATGGTGATTTTTAATATAAAGAAGAAATACGATTGTTGTTTTCAAAAATAAGTCATATGGTTTATTAGTTAAGGACATTCTACAAAAAAAAAAAAATAAAAAAAAAAAAAAAAAAAAAAAAAAATTTTTTGCTACCTAATTTAAACAAAAGTTGGATAAAATATTATTATCTAAAAAAAAAATCGGGACACGGCTTAAAAATTCGGGACGGATGGTCACCTTAGTTTAACACCGTATTTCGGTACGTCTTCAGCACAAACTAAATTTTATAAATTTCTATATTAAAATACAATCAAAATATAAATTCATTAACTATATGTAAGATATTTAAAATAATAATAATTGGAATTTAAAAAAATAAAGTAGAAATTAATATTGAAATTACATAAATAAAAATAAAAATTCTGGACTATTTTGGGAAAAAGGGCTTCATTATTGAGGTGAAAAGGACAATAGAAGAAGCTTGATCATTTAAAGATGGGCAATGAGTTTTTATTAATAAAACTTCAAAATCCTACGATCAAGAAGGGAAGAGGCATGTTAAAGAACAGAGAAATTTATTGAAGAAAAAGGGTGGGTATCTCCATGGTCTTTTATGACAGAGTGTACAGGAGAGCAAAGAGGATGGTCTGTTCTAAAGGAAACTCATCTATGCTTATCAACCTTTACTTTCAATTGTAGACCAGTTTGGCCTACATATCTTGCATTACATCTGGTACACATAATAAATTAATAAGGATCTGAGAAGCATTGGGTGAGATTCTTTGTGTTTGAAGAAACTATAAATTAAGAGGGAGTTATATAATTTATAAGAATGAACTGGCGTTGCGGGAATGTAGCTTCAATTATAGTAAGAATATTTTTTATAAATATACAGAAGTTTAAAGTATATTTTTTATTTGGGTACAGTAGGAAAATGAAGAGTAGGTCTAGAGATATTACTGAGACACTCGTTAATTAATACTTTTCCACTTGGAACTTTGGGAATAAATTAAAATGGAAATTTTTTTTCATAAATTTCATCTCTGTATATATATATATATATATATATATATATATATATATATATATATATATATATATATATATATATATATATATATATATATATATATATATATATATAATTAGTGATGAATAACATGTCATATTTTCTTGTTTGCGGATGCGGATTAGAATTTCGTCGTGAGGTGCGAATGATGATGCGGATGCCATCACTATATATATATATATATATATATATATATATATATATATATATATATATATATATATATATATATATATTATATATATATATATATACTATGAAACACGATAATTAAATTAACAAATCTGAATCTCCGGTGCATAGGGATGACGAGATGTGCGCTTGCGTCTGTGTGTGCTTGAATGCATGTGTGTGTGTGTGTGTGTGTGTGTGTGTGTGTGTGTGTGTGTGTGTGTGTGTGTGTGTGTGTGTGTGTGTATTGACGTACCTTCTAACACGGAAAACGTGGTACTGTACAATCGTATAGTAACTTTTAGAAAGTGTTTTCTGCATTTGTAGGTAAAATACTATTGCTAACTACTAATTCTTCTACTACTACTTAATAATAATAAAAATAATTATAATAATATTAATATCATGCCTGTTAATGACACCTTACATCTCGACTATTAACATTGAATATACATACGAAAACTTTTTTTAAATATCAATGTTATATAATATAAAATATAATAAAAATAATAAATAATACCTGTAATATTTTTCTTCGTTTCAATGAAAACTCCTTTTTAAATTATTAAAATTAAACTTTGTAAAAGAAACTTAAAAAATATTCCACAGTTTAGTGTCCTTTGCTTAACTGTACTAAATAATGAAGAAACACAGAACACGTATCATCAATACTTCTTTCATACTGAAACTCCACAAGAAATATACTGTAATTGGGGGGTGGGGTCAGGTTCGTTATCTCGAAGCATCCCTCCCCCAAATTTCCTACTTTACCCTAATAAGGACAAAAAGAAATCTGGCCAATAAAATTTTGTTCCTCCCCATACACGCTGGGAGCCCACGTGGTAGGATATATATATATATATATATATATAT
Source organism: Armadillidium nasatum (assembly GCA_009176605.1). Classification (NCBI taxonomy): domain Eukaryota; kingdom Metazoa; phylum Arthropoda; class Malacostraca; order Isopoda; family Armadillidiidae; genus Armadillidium; species Armadillidium nasatum. The sequence goes on along the minus strand of SEYY01015853.1, from coordinate 3,894 downwards.
ATATATATATATATATATATATATATATATATATATATATATATATATATATATATATATATATATATACCTTTAAACGTTGTGTATCAGGTCACGTCGGCCTTTAATCTGACCAGGATCCCGTCTTTCCAACTAACTCTGGTGGAATTTTGGTAGGGCTTTGGCCTTTGCCCACCAGAAGTGAAAAAAAAAAAAAAAAATATATATATATATATATATATATATATATATATATATATATATATATATATATATATATATATATATATATATATATATATATATATATATATATATATATATATATATATATATATACTATGAAACACTTTAATTAAATTAACAAATCTGAATCTCCTGTGTAGGGATGACGAGAAGATGTGCGCTTGCGTCTGTGTGTGCTTAAATGCACGTGTGTGTGTGTGTGTGTGTGTGTGTGTGTGTGTGTGTGTGTGTGTGTGTGTGTGTGTGTGTGTGTGTGTGTATTGACGTACCTTCTAACACGGAAAACGTGGTACTGTACAATCGGATAGTTAATTTTAGAAAGTGTTTCTCTGCATTTGTAGGTAAAATACTATTGCTAACTACTAATTCTTCTACTACTACTTAATAATAATAAAAATAATAATAATGATATTAATATGATGCCTGTTAAAGACACCTTACATCTCGAACTGTTAACATTGAATATACATACGAAAACTTTTTTTAAATATCAATGTTATATAATATAAAATATAATAAAAATAATAAATAATACCTGTAATATTTTTCTTCGTTTCACTGAAAACTCCTTTTTAAATTATTAAAATTAAACTTTGTAAAAGAAACTTAAAAAATATTCCACACTTTAGTGTCCTTTGCTTAACTGTACTAAATAATGAAGAAACAGAACACGTTTTCATCTAAACTTCATTCATACTGAGTCTGAGAATCCAAAAGAAATATACTTGTAATTGGGGGGTGGGGTCAGGTTCGTTATCTCGAATCATCGCTTCCCAAAATTTCCTATTTTACCCAAATAAGGACAAAAAGAAATCTCGCCAATAAAATTTTGTTCCTCCCCATACACGCTGGGAGCCCACGTAATATATATATATATATATATATATATATATATATATATATTATATATATATATATATATATATATATATATATATATATATATATATATATATATATATATATATATATATATATATATATATTCTAAACGTTGTGTATCAGGTCACGTCGGCCTTTAATCTGACCAGGATCCCGTCTTTCCTAACTAACTCTGGTGGAATTTTGGTAGGCCTTTGGCCTTTGCCCACCAGAGGTAAAAAATAAAAAAAAATATAAATATATATATATACTATATATAATATATATATATATATATATATATATATATATATATATATATATATATATATATATATATATATATATATATATATATATATATATATATATATATATATATATATATATATATATATATATATATATATATATGTATATATATATATATATATATATATATATATATATATATATATATATATATATATATATATATATATATATATTATATATATATATATATATATATATATATATATATATATATATATATATATATATATATATGAAACACTTTAATTAAATTAACAAATCTGAATCTCCTGTGTAGGGATGACGTGAAGATGTGCGCTTGCGTCTGTGTGTGCTTAAATGCACGTGTGTGTGTGTGTGTGCTTGAATGTTTTGTGTGTGTGTGTGTGTGTGTATTGAGTACCTTCTAACACGGAAAACGTGGTACTGTACAATGTATAGTAATTTTAAGAAAGTGTTTTCTGCATTTGTAGGTAAAATACTATTGCTAACTACTAATTCTTCTACTACTACTTAATAATAATAAAATAATTAAATAATATTAATATCATGCCTGTTAATGACACCTTACATCTCGACTATTAACATTGAATATACATACGAAAACTTTTTTTAAATATCAATGTTATATAATATAAAATATAAAAATAATAAATAATACCTGTAATATTTTCCTTCGTTTCAATGAAAACTCCTTTTTAAGTTATTAAAATTAAACTTTGTAAAAGAAACTAAAAAAATATTCCACACTTTAGTGTCCTTTGCTTAACTGTACTAAATAATGAAGAAACAGAACACGTTTTCATCTAAACTTCATTCATACTGAACTCCAAAAGAAATATACTGTAATTGGGGGGTGGGGTCAGGTTCGTTATCTCCAAGCATCCCTCCCCCAAATTTCCTACTTTACCCTATAAGGACAAAAAGAAATCTGGCCAATAAAATTTTGTTCCTCCCCATACACGCTGGGAGCCCACGTGGTATTATATATATATATATATATATATATATATATATATATATATATATATATATATATATATATATATATATATATATATATATATATATATATATATATATATATATATATATATATATATATATATATATATATATATATTATATATATATATATATATATATATATATAATATATATATATATATATATAATATTTGTGTATCAGGTCACGTCGGCCTTTAATTCCGTCTTTCCAACTAACTCTGGTGGAATTTTTGGTAGGCCTCTGGCCTTTGCCCACCAGAGGTAAAACAAAAATATATATATATATATATATATATATATATATATATATATATATATATATATATATATATATAATATATATATATATAATATATATATATATATATAAGAGAGAGAGAAGAGAGAGAAGAGAGAAGAGAGAGAGAGAGAGAGAGAGAAGAGAAGAGAGAGAGAGAGAGGATATGAATACAAGTTTACAAATATTTGCATCTGACAGTAATACAGAGATTGAAAAATACTTTATAGTGGACCATGGAAGAGTAACTAGAGGACATGAAAGAAAATTAAAAAGAAGCCATGCCATCTCGATCTAAGAAAATACTTTCAGTAATAGAGTTGTTAATTTTTGGAATGACTTGCCACAAGAGATTGTTGATTGTGATTCTCTTGTCAAATTTAAAAGGGGGCTAGATAGATATATGGATGGTTTAGGTATTATATAGTATAACTTGACTAAGCCAAATTGGCGGGTATATATGAATTTTTTAGATCAACCTATGACTAAGCCTAACGGCAGTTTTTTTAGTGGGTGATGGTTCATTGAATATTGCATGTGTAATGGGCTTAGTTTTTTTTATCTTTCAATGAATGAACTGATAACTAGGGAAGGGATAGACCTAGTCTTTTGTGCATGTATTAGTATTGTTATTGTTAATATTTGTTTGGACTGGGACAGTCTCGATAGCCCTTGTGGCTTCTAACTGTCTTATTTTTCTATTTTCTTTTCTATTTTATTATGTTCCTATTTGCATCCGCCTTCTTTCAAAATAATTCACATATATATTTGTAAATTGGAAAATAGACATCCTATCCATCACTAAAAATTAAAATATATTATAATATTCTTTAATCTATATATATATATATATATTATATATATATATATATATATATAATAACTATATATATATATAGTATATATATATATATATATATATATATATATATATATATATATATATATATATATATATATATATATAATATATATATATATATATATATATATATATATATATATATATATATTATATATATAATATATATATATATTTCACGTTGTGTATCAGGTCACGTATTAATCTGACCAGGACGTCTTTCCAACTAACTTGGTGGAATTTTAGTATTTGGCCTTTGCCCACCAGAGGTAAATTATATTATATATATTATATATATATATTATTATATATAATATATATATATATATATATATATATATATATATATATATATTATATATATATA
>SEYY01015852.1:0-13952 GCA_009176605.1 Armadillidium nasatum | reverse complement strand
AATTGATCATTTCACTAAGTATCTCTTTGTCCTACCTATGAAAGATAAATCTGCGAAAACCGTCAGCACAACGATGAAGTTTAAACTTATTCCGTTTTTGCCGCGGGTCCCGCAGAAACTTCTTTATGATCAAGGAACTGAGTTTACTTAAGTACTTTTTAACGAAGTATTGGGAGGCGTTTGCCATTGAGCACGTATTGGCATCTAGTCATCGGCCACAAACGAATGGAGTTACGGAACGAGTAAATCGAACCATACTACAGACTTTGCGAATGATGATTCAACAAAACCCAACTGATTGGGATTTGCAACTACCGCAAGTAGTTGTAAAATACAACAACACTTGGCATTCAGCAATCAAGTCAACTCCCAGTGACTTCTTAGTGCAACAACAACATTCGTGTGCAAGCAGAAATCCTTGTTTACGACAATATTGGAAGTCACCTGCTGAAAAATTTTCACCACTTAACATTGGTGATAAAGTTGCGTACAAATCTATATTTCAAGGAAATCTTGTAACGAACAAGTTTAAACCTAGATTTAAGGGACCGTACGTGATCACTAAAGTGTACGACTCGACACTCGCATACGACATAGCCAAGTACCCAGTCGATGAAAGGGAAGGTGTCATACAGGCTCACTTCTCACAGCTCCGAAAATGGATTGATGTTCCCAGATATCTCTTACGAAATCCTTATTTCCGCCAACATCTACAGAATCAACTTAAACAGAAAGTTAAGAGAAGAAACACTTGACGTAGTGTCTCATGCTCTTTACAGTCTTCTGTTGACGTGGTGGGGTAAGCTTTCTTCGCGAGATCCAGTAAACGGATAGCAAAAATCCTGACTGTTTCATTTTTATGCATTTTGGCAGTCATAAAGTTTTGAACTGCCCGCTCTTGTCTGACGGTGTCCTCGTTGGTAAACAATTCTAGTAGACTCTGTTTAATATCTTCATAAGACTTATCTGCCTTATGGAGTTGATGGTATAGGGCTAGGTATGAGGACTGTAAATACGAGCCCAAGAGCCTTAACCAATCCTGCTTCTGGGTTGGGTACAGGACGTTGCAATATTCTTCGAATTCGCGGAAGAATACTTTCAAGGTCTTGGTCTGTGTCAGGGTTAAATTTTGCTGGTGGCACAGCCTTGTTAGATTTAGGCTTGTTAAACATTTGTGCCATCATGGATATCGCCTGGGAAACCATAGCGTTATGAGCCTGCTGAGCTGCTAGACTCTCTGTTATGAATTCCCTGAATTGCTTATCCGTCATGTTATTAGTCGAGATACGGGATGCTGATGTGGGGTTTATACTCGATGGTGGAAGAGGTATATACGTATGTGTCGACGGTATTTGCTGTATTCCTCCGTCAACCTCATGAGCTACTGCTACGGACGGCTTCCTATCCTTGGGACGTACCGACCTTTCCGGTGATGTCGCAGTAGTTGGAACGGGATCTGCACGAGCTGATAATTGATCCATTATCATCTTATGTCTCTCTTCGAATCTCCTTTCCATGTCACGTGAGTATCTAATAACTCCCTCCATCATAGTCTGTAATCTATCCACATCGTGTTGATCTACTGATGCATCCCGTCGGTCATCCTCTTGTTCTGGTGTGGAGGCAGCATTATTGTTGAATTGTACTGGAATATCAAATTCAATCAGCTGGTCCACAGGTGTCTTTATTTCTGTATTTTCTGCCATCTTTACTTATTTATTTCAGCTCTTTTGCGCAATCCTGGCAGGGTCGCCAATTTATTTTCTCTGTAAGACTTCCCTGTGATAATCCCACAATAGAAAATAAAAATAATAATAGTTGTGGTAAAACTCACGTTTAGTGTTGAATCCAAAGATGAGTTGATGATTTTCTTGAAGATGTTCAATGTGGTTACTCAGTCCTCTTGATGGACGGAGGCGTTGAAGGAGTTTGAAGTTGAAGTTGAAGGTGCAATCTGAATTTTTTTTACGAACAGAAGCCCTCAGGACCTCTGCTAGGGCAGTGTGGATCAATAAAAGGAACAGCTTTGGCAGATTTAATAAAAAATTCAAAGACAGGTCATTGAAAAACAAGAAAAACAAAATCGTTTAATTGTTGAAAGATGGCTAAGGAATATGAACAAGAAACAACGCTGTTATCAGAGTTCGAGCAGAACAATAAAGAAAGGTCTGTTGACGAAGAGCAATGCAGAAAAAGGGTGTTAGGTTGTAGAGAACTGACGGGTATGTTGGTTTCTTAATGACTATCAATTAAGAAAGACAACCGTCGTCAATTCAATAAAAGAAGGAGAACTAGGAAGTTGACTGATGATTTTAGTAGTCCAGAGTTGAAAATAAACTCCAAAGTTGAAACTAAAAATCAGAAAAATTTTATTTATAATATATTTTGACAAACTTTATCATAAACAAACAAAAAATTTTGTGTTGACTCACGTATTGGCCAGAGTGGTTGGCTCCAATACTTGAATTAAATCTTTGTAGTTGAGAGTTCGTAAAGGTATTATTAATTCTTGTAGTTTTATCTTCAACTTAATTTGATAGTTATTTTTTATATTCAAAGTAGAGTTAATTTTATGTTAAATTTTAATTAAGTTATAAAGATAGTTACCTAGTGAAGAAAATAAAAATTAGAAAAACAAGCTACAAAAATGCAAAATAATTATCTGTCAATAATAATCCCTCTTCTTATTTTCGTGGTCGATCATCAGTTTCTTTCTTCACCAATAACTATTGGGAAGAAAAGAATAATAACATTAGAATGGCACATTCTCACAATATATATATATATATTTTTTTTTTTTTACTAATCCAAAATACCCAAGTCTTTCCCCCCCAAAAAAAATCAACTTCATTTCCAATAGAATGGCAGAGCTTGCATATCCAACTTGAATACAGGTTCCCACAAAATATATGGGCAGGCTTCTCATGAAAATACTTGACTTATCCTCCTTACACCAGACAGATGAGGACATAATACCCACCACATAGTAACACCTTGGAAGCAGACTCTACCCCAACAATACTGGATATTACATATAACACACATACATTTTTTCCTCAGATGAGTAATATCACCTCCAAAGCAATCTGGAAAATAAGGGCCCTAAAAACCTTACACTATGAATATGAAGTTGTGTCATCAAAAGGAAACTGAATTTCTCTTCAAATAATATACATATTTCCTCCTCAAATATGCAATAATATCTCAATCATATTACCATAAACTATATATATATTATATATATATATATATATATATATATATATATATATATATATATATATATATATATATATATATATATATAGTACAAAAACAAGGGCCTAAAAGCAATTACAATGTTTCCCTACTACACCAACCACTTGACACCTCCAGTCATAAACATAAATTATTTTTCTTACTGATCACTTCGACAAGCTTCGTACTCAATTCTACTTACCCCTGATTATCTATTTTATTATATGTTTCTAAACTCTGTACACTTTCCTATAGAGCAAAAAAAAATATACATCATCCTTATATTACTCACGTATGTTATTCTCGTTCTTCCCCCTGTTACCCAAAACATCCTAATGAAACATATGCACACAAATAACCCACGACTTCTGGAAATCAGAGCAAAGGAATAGACAGACTGTATGTATGGCCACATTCAGCTTAGGACATCATGTCACCTTCCAAGAATATAAACATTTTGTCCCAGGTACCCTTCTGCCACAAGGCCATGAGGCACTTTACTGTAAAAGTAACCGCCACTCGCTATGACATGCTTGGTAGTTTTAACTTCATGGTGTTTATAAAATCATGGAAATCTGGAATCTCTAAACCCAAACATCTTTTTTTGTGATATTCCTTTCCCATAAAAAAGTGGCAAAGTCCAGAAAGTGATATATATATATATATATATATATATATATATATATATATATATATATATATATATATATATATATATATATATATATATATATATATATTGTTATAATTTTAACTGGGGGTTTAAAGTACAGTTATGGTGAATATTGATTACGAGAGTCAAGTGACTAAATGTAGCTCTCTCACCATTTGGGAACAACGATATCCCCAAAGGAAAGTTTCAATAACTTTCTACAGTTACAACTGTCTCTGAACTTATACCAATTTAAAAATAAGAAGATGTGTTACGTACCAGTGCTAACTCCAAAAGAAATGATTGATGAGATGATAAATAGGAAGGCTCTTGAAATCAAGTCACAAAGCAGAAGAGGAGATAAGCTTCTTAAAGTTAGGTAAACATGCGACACAACACTCAAGCAAGAAAAATAAAAATATATAGAATTAGAACAAATAATGATGCCCACACATGCAAGCGAAAGTATTAGAGGAACAATTAGGGTGAAAATAATTACCTGAGCAAGTGTACAGGAAGTACTCCTCTCATAGACTTCCACTCACATGTGGGAAAAATAATAAACGAATAATAATAATGATTTAATAAAATAATATATATATATGTGAGGTTTTATAATGAGGTTGAAACTTAGAGTATCCCTGGGTTAATTGCAACTAATTGCAGCAATAAGAATATAATACACACATTCAATCACTCAATCACTGATACACTGCGCTGGCACACTAGTACTGTAAAACATTACACACAACATAACACAAAATAATAATAAATAATAATATGAATCGTAATATAGTTTTTCTTTTATGCAATGGAGAATGATGTAACAAAATAAAGGTTAATAATAAATTTATAAACTTTTATCACTTAATCCTAAGTTGTATCAATCTTATGAAAATAATTTTATTACCTTCATAATTTTTATAGTATGAAGATTCTAGTCTTTATTGGCTTTTTACACTCAATTTCCAACTCCTCTGTATATTAAAGGAGATATAATTATGACACTGTAGTTCACCACACTTAAATTGTTTTATTATAATACAATTTAATTATATATAATAGTAAATGTGAATAAACAATGCACTATAGGGGAAATCTTGTAACACTAAAAATCTGTGTAGTGTTGCTAATTACAACAAATGTAATCAAAGGGATTGCTTGTAGTTTCGTAGTATTCTGAATATATATGGTAAGGTAAAGTTCCAAACCATGGAAATGTCACAAATAAAGTTCCTCAAACTGGATGTAGGATATGTGACAGTGAAGGCTCCAAACCATGGACGTTTATTACACAGAGAAGGTCCCTCACCATGGATCTATATTACACAGAGAAGGTCCCTCACCATGGAAATCTGGGAAAGACAAATGCTCCCTGACCATGGATATATGAAATGGGGAAACAAAGGTTCCCTGACCATGGATATATGAGATGGGGAAACAAAGGTTCCCTGACCATGGACCTATAAACATATTTTATTTCTTTTTAAGCTATATAAAAGATTACTTTCTATCCATATTAACAGTGTTATACATTATATACATAATAAAACCTTTTAATAATAGAAACTAAACCTAACTTAGTTTAACTTACCTCAACAAAGTTGAGGTCTTTTCTTTTAACTTTTTGAAGAATCTTATTCAAGTCGTCAATTTATGGAAAGTTGGAATTCCTTATAAATAATTAAAAACACCAATTAACTATTTGCTTGGGTCTACCAAGAAAATCTCATTGAAAACAAATAAAGTAAAGAAAGCATACCTTGATTTATCCTTGAATACACTTGATATATATATATATACAAACTCATGCAATTAAGCAATTGAGAACAAAAATAGAGTAAGAGATATGATTATGAATGGCAAAAATGATAACAAATTCAAGCATTACTTTAGAAAAGTATCTGAAACCAAAAAATTTTATACTTAATGACATATGTTGGTTAAAACATATTAGAGGAAATGAATTTGGGATCAGGGTAACAGGAAAATTCCTTACAATATATATAGGGACCGGCCGGGGCCGGAGTTATGGCCGGGGTTTCCTAAAATTTGTAAAGAGGTCAAAAGCACTGAAATTTTAGGTTAAGAAAATTAGATATAAGGTTTATTTAATTGTAAGGAAGGGGTAGAATAGGCAACATTCACTTAAATTAATGATTATATGCATTTTCTCTAAAAAAAAATCAGAAAATTACAGTTTTGTATATGTAAAGTTTAAAAAAAGTACAAAAATTAAAAAAAAAATTATTCTAATTCATAATAGTGATTTAACACATTTACCTAGGTAAGACCCAGAGGTAAAGTTTGAAAAAATGTAAGATATAAAATTATCAATTTAACCTGTATATATACATATCATTGTTATTTTATTGCTATGTAACAAACTTGTATCATTTAGCTGCATTATTTAAAAATTATTATTTTGTTTATACTTTCAGTCAATATGGCTAAAAGATCAGCTTCTGCAGTATTAGAATACTTTACCATGTTTCAGGATAGGCTCGAAATAGCTAAATGTAGCATCTGAAGTCAGAAAATTAGAAGAGAACCTCCGGGTGCTACAAGTAAAAAAAATTTCAACCAAATCTTTTTGGAGTATCTAAAATCAAAACACAAAGATGAACATTCACTAGCAGAAAAGGAGCGGTCAAAAGAAACAGAAAAGGAAAAAATCTTAATTTTCTTATATTTTGTTTGAATTTTTTTTTTATTATTTGACTGATTGAGCTGAAATTTTCAAAGTATGTGAATTTTTTCACAAAGTTCTGAGTTGATTTCGAGCATTTTTTTTTGAGTCTATAACGGTTTGAAACTTATTTGGACCCAAAGTTGAAAAAAATGAATAACTGGGTCAAACCACTGGTCCACATGAGCTGAAAATTTAACTGAATACCTTTGCCCCAATTTCTTGCGTTGGTGGGAATAGATTTTTGATATCACGTCTAGAAAAAAGTTATAAGAACTTGAAAAAAAATTTGCAAAAATCGTACCCTTCTGGAGGAAAAAATTATTTAAATAAAAACGCTACCTACTATTTTTTTTTTGTGAATATTGTTTAGAAGAGGAACAGGGCAACAATTTTTATTTAGTGCATTTTTAAATGCCCTTTGTTTGAAGCGAGATATAGCCTCTCAAACTTTGGGAATTTTTGAAATTTGGTCAAAAATGGACCTTTTTGAAGGCTATATCTCAAAACCAACGAATCTCATCGAATAAAGTGCATTGAGGAATTTGTAGCCCCACCCCTCCTCTATACACACCAAAAATAGGAAATGTTATAGTTGTATTTTTTTAAAAAAGATTTTGTCTGAAAAGGTGGATTTTTTTAGTTCAAAAATTTTTTTTTTCTATAGTTGGTCAGTTTTTGGCTTATAACATTTTTTCTATAACTCTGGGAACAAAAGTCTATTAGAGGCTTTTGTAGCCCATATAATTTTGAATAAATAGTCCAACTTTCAGTTCATTCTAAAAAGTGGTTTGGCACCGCCATTCTATTGAAAAAGGGTAAAATTTCCCCCCCCCCCCAAAAAAAAAAACTTTTAACCGTAATAGACTCGGAAAAACGCTTGAAATTGACTTTTCTTACCGGTAAAAAATGTATATACACTGAAAGTTTCAGCAGAATCTGCTGAAAATTAAAAAAAAAAAAATTTAAGTATAATTTGCCATTTTAACCCCGGCCGGCAACCCCGGTTTTCCCCGATTTTTAGCCGGGGCCGGGGCCGGGGTCAGTAAAAATGGCCGGGTTTGGCCGGGGCCGGGGCCCCGGTCGGTTCATATATATATATATATATATATATATATATATATATATATATATATATATATATATATATATATATATATATATATATATATATATATATATACCCACACTCACACCCACACAGATTTTGTGTTATGTTTAAGTTTAGTCTTTTCTTTCTTGTATATGTTACAGCTGGTATCGCTCTTTTGGCGTTTTCAAGTTCTATTACAATGGCTGTACCTTTTGCTCTTGGACATGTAATTGATGTTATATATACTGCAGATCCTGTTGAAATGAAGCAGAATTTAAAAAATGTCTGTTTGGGACTTGTTGGCCTTTTTGTCACAGGCGGACTTGCAAATTTTGGAAGAGTTTATTTAATGAATATTGCAGGTATCTTATATTTTATATTGTGTTAAATATTAAATTAGATAATGGAACTTAGTTGAGAAAAACAAGGAAAAAACGTACTTGGTATATAGAAAGTTTGTTTCCCATTTGTAGATTAAATTTTTGTTTGCGTCAAATTTTAAAAGGCATTGCAAATAAATTATATACTTTATTGACATAAGATTTAATTGTTTTTTTTATTTGAAAACCTCTTTGTGTTTGGATTTTGCATTATATCCTTCTCAAAGACACGCCAGTGTAACATAAACATGACCCATTACTAAAATAATCTGCCATAAATAAACCAGTCTAATAAACAATATTAGAACTCAGAAAGGCAGTAATAAGTATATCTTTCTTACTCTTACCATTGCGTTTATTCATATCAGAAAAGGTCATTTAATTATCGGAACTAATGTTTCTTAATAATGTATTATCTGTATCATTAATTCATGATGAACATATGGAATTTTGGAAATATATATATAATTTTTATGTAATATTTGTTCTCTTTTTCGAAAACATTTTCTAGATTAATTAGTTTAGTTTCTCCTATTTTTTTTTCCTTTTTGTTGTAACAAGTTTTTACTTGCTTTGAATGGATTCGTATTATTAGTATTATTATTATTATAATTTTTTACATTTAGTATTTGTTATATGTGTATATCAAATTGCATCACAAAGAATCACTCGCAATTTGCGATCATCTGTCTTCTCTTCAATCATAAAACAAGAAATTACCTTTTTTGATATGAATCGAATTGGGGAGTTGATCAACCGACTTTCTGCAGATACATCAACCGTGTGTCAGTCCGTAACTTTGAATATCTCAGATGGGCTCAGGTCAATGGTTATTTTTGGAGTTGGAATGATGGTGAGAAATTTTTATCTCTGCACTTATAACTAAATTATTGAGTCGAATCCTTTATCATTAAGGAAAATTTATTTTAACTTTAAAAATGGTGAGTATAGTTATTTTGCGTCTCAAGCTGCTCCAATTGTAATGCAAAAATTATGCGCGAGTAAGAGTTACAATATTGAAGTTAAATATCTTTTTGATGTCACAGCATTTGTTTTAATATACTGGATTTTAAATAATTAGTTTATTTATTTGTTTTGTTTTCTTCAAGAGGTTTAAAAATTTTTTGAAATTTCATGTATTCTTTTAATCCAATTTATTTTAAAGATTTTATCTTTCATCTCTAGAATAATGTAAAAGTATAAACACAGAAGAATTGGTAATTAATTATGCACTTGTAGAAGAATTTTTTTTATTACTGCTTCTCTTTAAATAATAATAATAATTTTGCTATTTTATTTTTCAGTTTATATGTTAACAGACTTAGCAGTTGTTGGATTATTAATAATTTTGCTGTTTTATTTTTCAGTTTTATATGTCAGCAGACCTAGCAGTTGTTGGTCTAAGTATTGTTCCTCCTGTAGCTATTATGGCTATTTTTTATGGAAAATATCTCAAAAGAATTTCAAAAAATGTTCAGGTAACTTTAAAACTTTTGTTTCTTATGTACCAAAAATTTCCATAAAAATTTTTGAAAAATCAAAATAGGTTAAGTAGAATATAGGTATTAGTATAAACATTTTTAAAAAATGTTCTACGTCATTCTTAAGTTTTAATCTTCAATAATTATTGAGTTAAGAATTAGAACTATGATGTAGCCTAATTACAAGTTATTTATGTACATTTAATTAAATGAAACTTTCAAAACTAGATCCTTTCTTTACTCTAATCTTATTACATTGCTTTAATAATTTCCTGACATTTAATGCTGTTTTTTTCTAGTACCTTTAAAATATCATTTGTTTAAGATAATGTTTAGGTTTTTGTAGCAAATATTTTTTTCCATTTGTTTGCTGCACTTAATGATTTAACTTATAAGATTATATTGGATAATTTATGCAAAGTAAGAGCTTGGTGCTCACAGGTGTAAAACATTTTAACAATTTATCATCATTTAAAAACAAGTTTAAAAATTTTGAAACTAATGTTGTAGTAATCTAATAATGTATTGAAAGTAGCCAGATTAATAAACTCAACATAGTATTTGAAAGTAAATATTTAAGTATATTCTATATATATATATATATATATATATATATATATATATATATATATATATATATATATATATATATATATATATATATATATATATATATATATATATATAGGCTTAGGTGTAGATTGTTTCTGACTTTCGATATTTTTTGTCGATATTTTATTTTAATCGATACTTTTATACCTATAATTTTTTTATACCTATAATTTCTTTACGGTCCTAGGCTAGTATGTCGTACCAACGTTCTTGTGTAGGTTAGGCCTCTTTTACGGCAACTTCTTGTGTAGGTTAGGACTCTTTTACGGCAACTTCGGTAGTTCAGGTTATGATAAGTCGAATTAGGTTCTGCTACAAAAATAAGTAATAATAATTGTGTGTATGTCTGCTGTAATAGCCTCTAATTCTCGCCAACGTTCTTGTTTAGGTTAGGCCTCTTCAATATTTTCGATTATCGATATTTTCTGACAATCGAAAGTCAGAAACAATCTACACCTTTACCATATATATATATATATATATATATATATATATATATATATATATATATATATATATATATATATATATATATATATATATATAAAAGTGAGGCCCCGATAGTATCGGTATCGGCAGTATCGACCATTTTTTGGGTATCGGTATTGGTTAATATGGCCCCTTCTTGGCCGATACTCCTTACTTTTTGGGTGAAGAATTATGAGAAACTTTTAGATTAAAAAATAAACTTAGTTTCGAAATATAAAAATTCTAATAAGGATTTCCTTAAGCTAGCCCATAATTCGTTTTCCTAGTATATATATATATATATATATATATATATATATATATATATATATATATATATATATATATATATATATATATATATATATATTCCCAAAAAGGAACAGGCTCTCTCTAGATATGAGTAAAACTTTAATATTTTTACATCATAATTTGAGGGTATTGACTACTAAGTGATGTCTTTACCTTAGAGAAGTATATTATGTCATGTTTAAATAATAGTGGCTTTTTTTTATTTTGTCTTTTCTGCTGATTAATTGAGGTCTCTTCTTTCATTATTTTTATTCTTTATATTGTAGCTAGTTAAAGAATCTTCTTGTAAATTGTAATCATGTTAAAACATAAAAGCGAGTAGCTAAACTTGATTAATACTTACTGGAAAATGGAAATGGAATATTTTTTGAATAAACACAAACATAAAAAAGTTATTAGTATTATATTTGCATTTATTATTCCTAAAAGATATTTTTATTTATAAAATATACTTGAGCACAACCAAATATGAAATACATGACTAAGTTGCCTAGCAGTACACAAATGTTCTATCTTATTACTGTGTATTTCTTATAATAATTAAAGTATCGGTATCGGCATCTAAAAGAATAGAGTTTCGGCCTCTTTACTGGTATCGGTACATCTCTAATATATATGGTCTTTCAGGACACTTTAGCCCAATCGACCCAAGTTGCCGAAGAAAGAATTTCGAATATTAGAACTGTTCGGTCATTTGCACAAGAAATGAGGGAGATGGATGAATATGATAAACAAATTGACAATGTTTTGAGACTTACTTACAAAGAATCTCTTGCTAGAGGATTATTCTTCGGTTTGGTAAGCAAACTATATATCTTGTTCATTTTATTTTTAATTTATCAGTAGTTTCTTAGAAACTTTTAGAAGAGTTTGCTTATTATAGGAAAAAAAAAAAAGGAAATTTAAGTGCAAGTTATAAAAGTTAATTGAATAAGTTTTGAGACAGTAACATATGAATTGTAAAATGTACGGTATGTTATTTGAAGATAATTACTAAAATAGAACTTGTCCATTTCATTTGCACATATTTGTTGTCAAGAAGCTTTAATGATAAAAATGGTCTCTTGCTTAGGTATATATAAAAAAAAAAAAAAAGTTTATGCCAACGTTAAATTGTGGACTATATAATCACCTCTTGGAAACAAAATTCCCATTCAATTAGGGTTTGGTTTATTGTAATTTTTTCGTATTTGTGGTGTAAATTTTTCTATTTTACTAATTATTATTATTATTATTATTATTATTATTATTATTATTATTATTATTATTATTATGGGTTAGAAGAGATTCAGTAGGTCTATGTGGAAACTTTAATTATTTAAACACTCATAAATAATTACATTTACTAAAGCTATTTGAACTTAGAGACCTTAATAACTAACTAAGCAAAACGAATAACAAAATAAAACTGGCCACTTCATTTTCAATGTTTACTAAATATATATATAATATATATATATATATATATATATATATATATATATATATATATATATATATATATATATATATATATATATATATATATATATATATATATATATATATATATATATATATAGCATTTACTCCTGCTAATGAGGATTCGAACCCTGACCTCTAATGGCTAACCATCTAGAGGTCAGGGTTCGAATACTCATTAGAAAGAGTAAATGATACAAATTATATTCCACGGTTTATGTGGTAATTATATTTAGTTATTGACCTGTGGTTCCGAGGATAGAACTGACCTATTAACCCTACGCCCGAGTGTGGTCGGAGAAGTCCTTTGGAGTTGTATAGCATAACATTAAGAGTGTTTAGGTATAAATTGTGCTTCTACGTCCGTATTATAAATAATTCAGGAATTGAGATACCACAATCTTGCTGGCAGAATCTCAAAGGTATGGTCACATAAATATTACTATATCTAGGCAAAAACTGTTTGTAATTCAAACTTTAACTCAATCTACTTAAATCAATGATGCATATATCCTAACATTTCTCTCCTCATTATATATATATATATATATATATATATATATATATATATATATATATATATATATATATATATATATATATATATATATATATATATATATATATATATATATATTTAAAATGCTTTTAAAAATCAATTAATAAACTATTGGTATAGAAAAATGTAAAAATTGCAATTTAACTTATAACGCTCCCGGAAATCTTGCAGTAGTCCCTTTTCTCGTTCCACCATCCGACGTTGCTGCTGAAGATATGGAGGCCGCAGCATTTTTCACTATTCCACAGAAAGGTCCATGTTTCTTCTGTGGAAAAAGTCTACCCACGATCGATCCGTTTGCCCTGCTCGAGGAGTCTTATGCTCCCTATGTTATAAAAGGGATCACTATACGAGTGTTTGTAAATCTACCAACTCTTACCTATCAAAACCTGAAGTTGCTGCCTTTATAATGGCGTACTCATTTACAACATATGATTCTACATTTCCTCTTGTATTACAATCTTCATCCTTGAGTATCACTATCAAAAACAACGAAGTTCGGGCTCTGATCGATACTGGTAGCTCTGAGAATTGTGTCCCATGCATAGTCTTATGTCTAGATTGGTCCTGCCTACAACTCCTTACGTGGGAGCTATTGCAATTGCTTCTTCTTCTTCGACATCTTCTGTGTCCTTTGTTATATTATTACTATCGTTATATTATTACTACCGTTATATTATTACAACCGTTGTATTAATACTACCGTTGTATTAATACTAACGGTTTTTGGTTCTCCTTATATAATCCAATCTTGTAGTATATATATATATATATATATATATATATATATATATATATATATATATATATATATATATTATATATATATATATATATATATATATATATATATATATATATATATATATATATAATATATATAATATATTATACCGTTATACTATAACTACCGTTATTATATACTTGACTACCGTTATATATATGACTACCGTTATATTATGACTACCGTTATATTATGACTACGTTATATTATGACTACCGTTATAT
>SEYY01015851.1:22500-25477 GCA_009176605.1 Armadillidium nasatum | reverse complement strand
TATATATATATATGCTTTAATTGTATATGTCGGTGCGGTGCGGTGCGCTGATTTCGGTGCGGTGCTGCGCTTATTTAGCTTTTGGTGCGGTGCGGTGCGGTGCGCTTTGAACACCAACTGGTGCGGTGCGGTGCACGACGACCGGTGCGGTGTGGTGCGGTGCGGTGCGGAAAATTCCGGAGCTCGGCCAACCCTATATATATATATTATATATATATAAATATATATAAATATATATATAATTACGTCTGCTATTGGACTCGAACCAGCAACCTTTAAGATGGTAGTCTTGCGCTCTGATCACTAGGCTATGGCGGTTCAAAAAGGAAATCGCATTGAACTGCTCATGATCTACAGTCATGACGTCAATCCCAAAGGACTTCCCCACCACAACTCAAGCAAAGGGCAACGAGGTCAAAGGTCGAATCCATCACTCGCAGACGTTATATAATAGATTTCAAAAGTCTGCTAAAACTCTCACAAACTATTAGCTATAGGAGACTCTAAAATCTATTATATAACTGTCTGCGAGTGATGGATTCGACCTTTGACCTCGTTGACCTTTGCTTGAGTTGCGGTCTGGGGAGTCCTTTGGGATTGACGTCATAACTGTAGATCATGAGAAGTTCCAATGCGTTTTCTTTTTGAACCGCCATAGTCTAGTGGTCAGCGCGTAAGACTACCATCTTAAAGCTTGCTGGTTCGAGTCCAATAGCAGACATTAATTTTCTATATGAAAATAGCCTGTGAGAGTTATAGCAGGCTATATATATATATATATATATATATATATATATATATATATATATATATATATATATATATATATATATATATATATATATTATATATATATATATATATATATATATATATATATATATATATATATATATATATATATATATATATATATATATATATATATATATATATATATATATATATATATATATATATATTATATATATATATATAATATATATTAAAAAAAAAAAAAAAAAAAAAAAAAAGTTTGAAAAAAAAAAAAAAAATAAAAAAAGTCAATCAAAAATCAACGGCCAACATGCACCTGTACAAGATGTTTGAATTCTGTAAATCAAAGATATTAGGCAAAACTGAGATAGGAAAAATGTTCTCTTTGCCTATAGAGTTAAAGAAATGAAAAGGATAACGCCTAAGTCTAGGATCAGAAAATTGAACAGAGAAATGATATTGTTTCGACAGACAAGTCATGGTAGTCTTCCTCCAAACAAAAGATATATATGCCACAAAAGTGTTGAGAAGAATAGAGGCAGTTGCTATGGCATAATGTAATAAAAGTGACACAAAGTTATGCAAGTTCTGAGAGATTGGAGAGAATCCTTCAGTAGGAAAGTTACCATGAAGATTGTGTGAGAAGAAACTTCATAGAAATTTGACGTGTACTCCAATACAAATCAATCAAACGAAGAGCTTGTGTCAACACCTCAGAACAACTGACCCTTCAGATGTTTGTTTAGCGAGAAAAACAATGAAATGCTTCCAAAAAGGGATTTGGAACAAAAGAAACGACAAGAATATTAAAGAACTGAGGGAGTTTTTTTTTTTTTTTTTTGCTTCATATATATATATATATATATATATATATATATATATATATATATATATATATATAATATATATATATATATATATATATATATATTATATATATATATATATATATATTATATATATATTTATTTTTTTTTTTTTTTTATTCCTCCGGTGGGCAAAGGCCAGAGGCCTACCAAATTCTACCGGAGTTGAGAAGGATCTATAATCATGGTCCATGGAGGCCGACGTGTCCAGATACACGGCGTTTGAAAGTATGAGAGTCAAAGGAAGTTGGGAAAACAGATGAAGGGAGTGCGTTCCAGACTTTACCAGTAGAGTATATGTAAGATTGAGCATAGCGGTTAAATCTGGGGTCGGAGAGTTGGACAGAGAAAGGATGAGACTGTGTAGAAAGGCGTGTCGCACGAGCTCTTCTTAATGGAGGAGGTATGCGACGAGAGAGTTCAGAAGAGCAGTGTCCGTTGTAATAGCGATAGTAAAGAGAGAGTAACGCAACAATTCGACGGGCAGAAAGAGATTGAAGAGAGTTAGTAAGAGCAGGAGAGTTGATGAGACGAAATGCCCTAGACTCCACCTTCTCTAGGAGAGCCGTGTGTGTGGAACCACCCCAGATGTGCGAAGCGTACTCCATACAGGGGCGAACAACACCCCTATACAGAGCAAGCAACTGGGGTGGCGTGAAGTAATTCTGAAGGCGCCTCAGAACACCCAACCTCTTAGAAGCTTGTTTAGAAAGAGAAGTAATGTGATCTTTCCAAGAAAGATCACGAGAAAAAGGAAACACCAAGAATATTAAGAACAGATGAAGGCTTGAGTTGTGTGTTTTCGAAGAAGATATCATAGTTGTGTGGAAAATTGTGTCGAGTGGAGAGATGAAGAAATTGAGTTTTTGAGGCATTGAAAACAACCATGTTTTCTCTGCCCCAATTTGAAATAAGTGAAAGATCAGAGGTTAGTTGCTCCAAAACTACCTTTCTCGAGTCTATCAACTGCTGTTGGGTGGGACGTTTTTCAAACTGGAAGCAATAATGAAGGGTGGAGTCATCAGCATAGGAATGGATAGGAGATGAGGTAATAGAGAGAAGATCATTAATGAAAAGTAGAAAAAGTGTTGGGGATAGGACAGAACCCTGAGGAACACCACTATTAATAGATTTAAAGGAAGAACGGTGGCCGTCTACAACAGCAGCTATAGAACGACCGGAAAGGAAATTAGAGAGAAGATCACAAAGAGAAGGATAGATACCGAAAGAGGGAAGTTTAGAAATCAAAGCTTTGTGCCAGACTCTATCGAAGGCTTTCGATATGTCCAGCGCGACAGCAAAAGATTCACCGAAATGCGGAAGAGCGGAGGACCAAGAGTCAGAGAGAAGGGAAA
>SEYY01015851.1:0-2500 GCA_009176605.1 Armadillidium nasatum | reverse complement strand
AATTATTTATTGTAAACGATGTAATAAAATATAAAAGAATCTTTAATTAAGATAAATAGTGAATAAAACGTATTAAGCTTTTACTAATTCTGTAGGCTTTTTTAAATTATTTTTTCTTAAATTTTGTAGAATAAAAGTTTTAAAAAAAGAACAAAATTTTCCTGATTCACAACAGTGATTCAACAGGTTTACTTAAGTAAGACCCCTAAGGTAAAGTTTGAAAAAAAATGTAAGATATAAAATTATCAATATAACCTGTATTTATACATATCATCGTTATTTTATTGCTATGTATCAAACTTGTATCATTTAGCTACATTATTTCAAAATTATTATTTTGTTTGTACTTCCAGTCACCATGGCTAAAAGATCAACTTCAGCAATATGGAAGTACTTTACAATGTTTCAGGATAGGCTCGAAATAGCTAAATGTAACATCTGCAGTAAGGAAATTAGAGAACCTCCGACTGCCACAAGTAAAAAATTTCCAACCAAATCTTTATTGGGGCATCTAAAATAAAAACACATAGATGAACATTCACTATCAGAAAAGGAGCGATGAAAAGAAACAGAAAAGAAAAAGAAAATAACGAATAAAACAAAAATCTTAATTTTCTTATATTTTGTTTGATTTAATCCACCATTAATAAGTATAATTTGTCATTTTAATCCGGCAGGCAAACCCCGATTTCCCTGATTTTTAGCCGGGGTTTCCTGGAGCCGGGGCCCCTGTCAGTCCATATATACTATATATATATATATATATATATATATATATATATATATATATATATATATATATATATATATATATATATATATATATATTATATATATATATATATACCGTATATATATATATATATATAGATAGCGAAAGAGTTACGACTTTATCTACTGGAAAAGGCAGTAAAATAATAAATTACGTCATATATTATTTATCTATTTATTATTCTAGTTCAACAAGAAAAGTTTATTTCTTGAAAATCCGCGACTTTCTTTCACAAAAATCTGGCAACCTTTTGATCTCACGGTCGAGTTGCTTCGTTAACCGCTGCAGAAAAATAAAGCACACTTCTCTCTCTCTTTTCTTATCTAAATTGAGTGAATGAGAGCTGAAAATAAGAAAGCCCCTTTGGGGGGTTCGGGGGTGGGGGTGTGGGGGGGATAGGGTTTGTGCAACTTAAAGAAAAAGGTGACTAAAAATGAGCACAAGTAAATAAATATGCGCAAATAACATCACACATTGGAACATGCAATCATGAATCTGCAAGACTTTAAAACAAACAATAACGTATGCTACAGGCAAAATGGTTTGCACTAGTATATATATATATATATATATATATATATATTATATATATATATATATATATATATATATATATATATATATATATATATATATATATATAATATATATATATATATATATATATATATATATATATATATATATATATATATATATATATATATATATATATAATATAATATATATATATATTATATATATATATATATATATATATATATATATATATATATATATATATATATATATATATATATATATATATATATAGGCACAAGGGTAAATGAAGCAACCATCTCTGAAAATGTAAAAAATACCCTAACAATTTTCAATACATTTCCAAAAAATTAAATTTACCTTAAAACTTTTTTTAATATATATAATATTATATATAAAGTGAAGTTTAAAAAGTTTAAAATAAGATGTGTTTTTATATTTAATTTTAGTTCTAATTATTTATATATATATATATATATATATATATATATATATATATATATATATATATATATATATATATATATATATATATATATTATATATATATATATATATATATATATATATATATATATATATATATTAGAGAGAGAGAGAGAAGGAAGGGAGAGAGAGAGAGAGAGAGAGAGAGAGAGAGAGAGAAAGAGTTGTTAATGATTAGGTTAGGTTAGGTTTAGGTTAGGTTTATGTTAGGTTTAGGTTAGGTTAGGTTAGGTAGGTAGTTAGGTTTTAGGTTTAGGTAGGTTAGGTTAGGTTAGGTTTAGGTTAGGTTAGGTTAGGTTTAGGTTAGGTTAGGTTAGGTTAGGTTAGGTTAGGTTAGGTTAGGTTAGTAGTAAAAGTATACATGTTGTAATTGAATAATAAGGAAATTTATTCATAACGATATTAAAGGATATCGCTAATTTTTAATTTGTTTATTTTTATGAATTATATATTATATATATATATATATATATATATATATATATTATATATATATATAAATATATATATATACTAATTAACAAAAAAATACAAAAAATTGAATTTTTAGACTTCACTACTTTTACTTATTTTTACCCGAACTCATTTTAAATTCACACTAAATTCTTACGTTTTTTTCGACCGCTGAAAATGGTTGCTTAATTTACACTATAATATATATTATATATATATATATATATATATATATATATATATATATAT
>SEYY01015850.1:5000-18082 GCA_009176605.1 Armadillidium nasatum | reverse complement strand
TGCGACTCGACTTTCCACACAGTCTCATCCTTTCTCTGTCCAACTCTCTGACCCCAGGCTTAACCGCTATGCTCTGTCTTACATGTACTCTACTGGTAAAGTCTGGAACACACTCCCTTCTTCTATTTTTCCAACTTCCTATGACTTACACACCTTCAAACGTCGTGTATCGGGAACATGTCGGCCTTTATTTTGACCAGGCTTCCGTCTTTTCCCCAACTCTGGTGGAATTTTTAGTAGGCCTCTGGCCTTTGCCCACCAGAGGTGAAAAAAAAAAAAAAAAAAAAAAATATATATATATATATATATATATATATATATATATATATATATATATATATATATATATAATATATATATATACTGTTGTATATGTACGTTCGTTTGCGAGAGTATGTGTGTGCATGATTGTGGGTGAGTGCTTGTTTGCTCTTCGAATGACGAGATTGAGAGGACGTGCGAGTGGGTACAGACGGGGGCTTTCTATTGACTTTGCCAACGTCCGTGGTCTTTGCACTAATATTGAATCTGTTGAATATCACCTCTCTAACTCTCATACTAACCTTTTGTTTCTGTCTGAGACCCAGTTAGACAGGGATTCTTTCTCTAGCAATCTAAATGTCTCTAACTACAACTTTTTTCACAATTTCCGACTAAATGGTGGAGTTTGTGACTATATTAACATAAACACTCCTGTGACACGTCTCGTAAATCTAGAATCTTCTAATTTCGATGTTTTATAGCTTAAAATCTGTCTTTAATACTACTACAATAATCTTGTGTTTCTGTTACTTTTCATCCAAATGCTGAAGTTCTTTGTTTAGAGGATTTCAACGTACACCAAACAGAATGGTTGGGCTCCTCTAATACTGATACAGGTGGCAAAGAGGCCAAATCATTCAGCATTCTCAACGATCTATATATATATATATATATTATATATATATATATATATATATATATATATAATATATATATATATATATATATATATAAGGGTGGTTAAATTGTATGGGCCGATGTTGAATGTGAACCACACCTAAACGTCAAGTTTTTTACTGCATTTCATTTGACTTTTTTCAATTTCAGACTTACTCAATTTGAACCATGGAAAGATACACAATGGAGCAACGTGTTAAAGTTATTCAGGCTTATTATGAAAATGGGCGTTCAAATCAAAATGCATATCGTGCACTTCGTGATTTTTTTGGTCAATTTAATCGTCCAAATGTGCGTACAATCGGAAAATCGTGAAAAAATTTGAGCAAACCGGGTCTGTAGGAGATTTGAAAAGACCAGTGCATGCTCGTACAGCTCGTACTGCAGAAAATATTGCTGCTGTTCGCGATAGTGTGGCTGAGGAGCCATCCACTTCAACTCGTCGTCGTGCCCAACAATTGCACCTCTCACGCTCGTCGTTGATGAACATTATGCATAAAGACTTGCATTTAAACGCTTACAAGGTGCAATTGACTCAAGAACTAAAGCCTCTTGACCATACAAAACGTCGTCAATGGTCAGAATGGTGGCAAGAAATGGCAACAGTGGATTATCAATTTTCGAGGAAAATCATCTTCAGTGATGAGGCACATTTTCACCTCAGTGGATTCGTCAATAAGCAGAATTGCCGCATTTGGGCGAATGCTAATCCAAGAGTGATTGTCGAAAAACCAATGCACCCACAAAGAGTGACTGTTTGGTGTGGTTTATGGGCTGGCGGCATCATCGGGCCGTATTTTTTCCAAAATGAGGCCGGTCAGGCAGTTACTGTGAATGGTGTTCGCTATCGTGAGATGAAATCGAACTTTTTATGGCACGAATTGGAAGGTATGGATGTGGACGATATGTGGTTTCAACAGGACGGTGCCACTTGCCACACAGCTAACGAAACAATGGCTATTTTGCGCGACAAATTCAATGGCCGTGTTATCTCACGTGGTGGCGATGTCAATTGGCCGCCAAGATCATGTGATTTGACACCGTTGGACTTCTTTCTTTGGGGTTATTTGAAAGAAAAGGTGTACGTCGATAAGCCAGCAACAATTCAAGAGCTAAAGGATGAGATAATTCGGCACATTAACGGCATAGAACCCCAATTATGCCTCAGCGTCATCGAAAATTTGGACCATCGGATGGAGGTGTGCCGCCGAGGTCGCGGCGGCCATTTGGCCGATATTTTGTTCCATACATAATTGAACCAACCATATTATCATAATAAAAGAAATGACAATAAATTCCTAAGTAATTTGTGTTTTATTCAAAATCAACATCGGCCCTTAAAATTTAACACCCTTTATATATATATATATATATATATATATATATATATATATATATATATATATATATATATATATATATATATATATATATATATATATATATATATATATATATATATATATATATTGGCTGTCGTCGTGAGCGGAGGTGATTAAACCAGAAGGGAAAAGAAAAGATAGAAGAATCAGATGGGAAGAGAAGAGAAGAGTAGAGAAGAAAAGTGAAGAGAAAAGAAGAGAAGAGAAGAGAAGAAAATGAAGATTGTTTAGAGTACGCTTTAGAATTGTCTGAAAAGAAAATTGTTTTTTCGAAGTAAAAATAACAGATTTATTTTAAAAAAAAAAAAAATTTTTAATATTTTTCATAAAAAAATTTAATAAATGCAATTAACTTATTATCAAAATTTTGTGGAGGAGCAACAAAACTTTCGAATAACATACTTTCGGCGTAAGTGAAAATTTCAACATTAACATTACGAATTTAAAATTTAAAACACGAGATTGGATTTTGCGACAAGGCTGGATCATGAAGAATACTTCTTCGCATGGTTCTAGGGTCTGGGATTCCTTTTAACCAGTTTTTTTTTTTCTTCCATGTACGACTGCAGGAATTTCTGCAGTTGACGCCACCCTGCATTATGCGGGATACGGTGTATGTATAAAAAAAAAAAAATTATATATATATATATATAATATATATATATATATATATATATATATATATATATATATATATATATATATATATATATATATATATATATATATATATATATATATATATTATATATATATATATATATATATATATATATATATATATATATATATATATATATATATATATATATATATATATATATATATATATATATATATATATATATATATATATTATATATATATATATATATATATATATATATATATATATATATATATATATATATATATATATATATATATATATATATATATATATATATATATATATATATATATATATATATATATATATATATATATATATATATATATATTTATAGTAATTTGAATTTTTAGAGTTATAATCACTCACTTTATATCTATTATATTTGTTTATTTTACCCTAGGTTAGCCAATGCATTTGAAAGATTATACTTTATTTAAAACACACGACATCAAGTAGAGCAGTAACAATAAATGATAAAACAAGCTTTCGCTCCGCTTTGGAGCCTCTTTCAGGTATAGACTGCCGTGACCAACTTCTTTTGAAGCTTAAATTTTCTATTGCCGTAGTTGGTTGTTGCATTATTTTTATAGAAGGGAGAGCGGTGCATAATGGCATTTTGTAAATTGTCAATTTTGTAGTCACCCGTATTCTGATTGTAATTTGGTATATGGAAGATGTCTTTGTAGCCATACTCAACTTTATAAACAACATTCACCCCAATATACAATTTACTATGGAAATCCTCCCTCCCACAAAAAATTCCTTACCCTTCTTAGACACGCTTACTGTGTGGGATCACTTAACAAAATTATCATACACTTTATTCAGGAAACCAACTTCGTCTCCTAACTATATCCATTGGCACTCAGCACACACAATGAACACAAAAATTGCCACCCTCTCTTCCCTATATCTTCGTGCCCTTAAAAGTTGCTCTCCTGCCTTCCTTAAAACAGAAACCGACTTCCTAAAATATACCTTTACAAAATTACAATATCCCACTCACATAATTAAAAAATCCTTTAGAATAGCAAAAGCAAAATTTTACTCTGCAAAAATAAATGAACACACAATAGAAAAAAACTATTTACCCACTCCTCATTTAAACATAAAAATCATAAAAAAAGTAATACCAAAAAACATAACTTTAATACCATCTAATAACATAATTTAAAAAAAAAAGTATTCAGACCTCCAAAAGCTTCAAACCAAACCCTCCTTTTATCTACAGCATCCCATGCTCTGGTTGTAATCTTAACTATATAGGGGAAACCATAGGCCATACCAGAAGACTATATCAACATAAACATGATTTAAATATAGATAACCAATACTCAGCCCTCACCCAACATAGACAAAATAAAAACCATCGTATAAATCCCCAAGATAGTTTTATCATTAAACATATTAATAATTATAAAAAAGAAAAATAGCCGAAGCCTTTTGCATGCAAAATATACCAAATTACAATCAGAATACGGGTGACTACAAAATTGACAATTTACAAAATGCCATTATGCACCGCTCTCCCTTCTATAAAAATAATGCAACAACCAACTACGGCAATAGAAAATTTAAGCTTCAAAAGAAGTTGGTCACGGCAGTCTATACCTGAAAGAGGCTCCAAAGCGGAGCGAAAACTTGCTTTATCATTTATTGTTACTGCTCTACTTGATGTCGTGTGTTATAAATAAAGAGAAATCTTTCAAATGCATTGGTTAAGCTAGGGTAAAATAATAAAATAAATAATATATATATATATATATATATATATATATATATATATATATATTATATATATATATATATATATATATATATATATATATATATATATATATATATATATATATATATATATATTGCAGAACGCCGCCACTCAGGGCATAGCCCTTTTCAAGGAGGGGGCACACAAAAAATGAAGAAAACTCACTCAAACAAACACCTAACGCACATCCATCAGGTGGTCACAGACGGAAGCCTTGAGGAGTAGAAGATTAAATTCAGGAGGAAAAATAGAAGATCGTAGAGAGTTCTACAGAGCAGAACTGGCTGGAAAAAAGGTGGCATCACAACAGGCTAACCTTTGGGTTTCCTACATCCACACAAAATTCGTGCGAAAACAGGGCACCCCTTATGCAATGAGGACGACGCAACAGTGGAGGAATTCAAGTGGCCAATTCCCTTGAGCACCTGCAATTATAGTACCTATAGAAAAGGGATAGTATTCCATAGTCACGTCTCAGAGATAGGGGGTCAAGAGAGTTAGAAAGTAGGGAAACAGTTTATTGATCTTTTAGCTTGAGACTCAACTCTATCCAGAAGAGAGGAGGAGCAGGAGCCCCCCCCCCTCAAATGTAAGAACAGTACTCCATACAAGGGCGGATAATAAGACCCTTATATATTTGGAGTAACTGCTCAGAAGAAAAAAATTTTCGCAACCTGAACAGAATTCCTAGCTTCTTAGAGGCCTCTTTAGCAACCATTATGATATGTGGTTTCCAAAACAGTTTGTTTATGTTAAGACAAAGAACGTAAACGTTATTTACAGGTGAGACGGGAGATCCATTGAAGAGGATAGGAAAGTTGGTAGGTGTTTTTGAGAGGAAGATGTAAAGAAGTTGAGTTTTTAAAGAGTTGAATTTCATAAGGTTGCTATGACACCACAGAGAAATCCCATCCAGATCGGCAAGAATAGAATCGTAAAGAAGAAGAAGAGAAGTAATTCTAGAAGCATAAGAGGGAGCAGATTTGAAATGAGCAGAAGAATGAAATGTTGAGTCATCAGCATAAGAGTGAACAGAGTTAGAAGTGTAGTTGAGAAGATCGTTAATGAAAAGTAAGAATAAGGTTGGAGATAACACAGTACCTTGAGAAACACTACAGTTGACAGAAAAAGAGGAAGAGGTCGCTCCATCTACAAGTGACGAAATGGAACGATCTGAGAGAAAATTAGACAAGAGTAAACAAAGGGAAGGAGGAAACCCAAAGTAAGGAGCTATATATATATATATATATATATATATATATATATATATATATATATATATATATATATATATATATATATATATAAATTAGTATACTACGTGACTTCGAGGGGTGCCAGATTTAGCTACTTTTCAAAAAATCTGGCAACCTAAGTCACAACGGGATTTTGATTTGCAAAGCAAATCACTCCGCCCAAATTGACCTCACGCTCTTTCCTGATACCATTTTGGGGGGTTCAACCCATTGAAATTGGCCTCAAGTCTGGGGAAAGGGGCCCCGTGAACCCCCCAAAAATGGTATCAGGAAGTTGCTTGAGTTTGCAAAATCGCTGCGTTCACCTCACTTTCTTTCCTGACCATTTTCTTTGCGGTTCAGTCCTGCTGAATTTGGCTCGAATCCGGGGGTATCCAGGGGTCCGTGAACCGACAAAGAAAATGTCAGGAAGGTCCCTGAGAATGCAGGATTGCACGCAAATGCAGAAAAGACCGTTAGGGACAGGTTGCCAGATTTTTTGAAAAGTAGCTAAATCTGGTATCTGCCTAAATCGCGTACTACTTACTACATATATATATATATATATATATATATATATATATATATATATATATATATTATATATATATATATATATATATATATATATATATATATATATATATATATATATATATATATATATATATATTATATATATATATATATATATATATATATATATATATATATATATTATATATATATATATATATATATATATATATATATTATATAATATATATATTAATTTTATATA
This sequence comes from Armadillidium nasatum, assembly GCA_009176605.1. NCBI lineage: Eukaryota > Metazoa > Arthropoda > Malacostraca > Isopoda > Armadillidiidae > Armadillidium > Armadillidium nasatum. Next base: position 11,304 of record SEYY01015850.1, on the reverse strand, counting down.
CTATATATATATATATATATATATATATATATATATATATATATATATATATATATATATATATATATATATATATATATATATATATATATATATATATATATATATATATATATATATATATATATATATATATATATATATATATATATATATATATATATATATATATATATATATATATATATATATATATATATATATATATATATATATATATATATATATATATATATATATATATATATATATATATATATATATATATATATATATATATATATATATAGTCCATACAGAGAGTGAATATTAAAATACTTTTCAATTTTAATTTATCCCAAAGTTCCAAGTGGAAAAAATATTAACGAGTACCTCACAAATATCTTTAGCTCTACTCTTCATTTTCCTACCGTACCCAAACAAATATATGGTTAAAACTTCCGTATGAAGGATCACTTACATCTCAACTTAATAGAAATATTCTTACTGTAATAGAAACTACATTCCCGCAATGCCAGCTCATTCTTTTAAATTTTTACTCTCTCTCAATTCATACTTTCTTCAGACACATCCTTCTTCCTTGTCAGGTCCTCATAAATTTATTTATTTAAATGTGCCATCTGTAATGAGGCGTATGTAGGCCAAACTGGTCTACAAATTAAAAGTGAGGATTGATAAGCATAGAGGAGTTTCCTTTACACTCTGCCATAAAAGACCTTGGAGGTACCAACCTTTTTCTTCTTGTAATTTCTTTATACTTCAGCACGCATCCTCCCTTCTTGATCGTAGGATTTTGAGGTTTTATATATAAGAACTTATTGCCCATCCTTAAATGATCAATCTACTTCCATTCCCTTTTCATTCAATAATGAAGTCCTTTTTCACAAAATAGTCCACCATTCTCAAAATATTTGTTATTTCAATATCAATATTATTACTTTATTTTTTATTTTATTTCAATTATTTTTATTTTAAATATCTTTTATGTACTTAATAAATTTACATTTTGATTGCACAAATAGAAATTTGTAAAATTTGGTTTGCGCTGAAAACGGACTAAGATTCTGTGTGAAATATTCACAGGATATTAAATGAGTATTTGGAAGCCCTTAGCATTGGCTTTGACCTCACTAATTAGATTAAGGTTCACTTGGAAAGAAGCTATCTCAATATATATATATATATATATATATATATATATATATATATATATATATATATATATATATATATATATATATATATATATATATATATATATATATATATATATATAATGACATACGCACTCGAATCTTCATCTAAATAAACATCCTCATCAGCATCTACATTCGCATCCGCACTTTCGAAAATTCAACATCCGATTCAGCACTTGACGAAAACTCTAAATCCGCATGCGCATCTGCATCGACAAATGAGAAAATATGACATCCGATCCATCACTATATATATATATATATATATATATATATATATATATATATATATATATATATATATATATATATATATATATATATATATATATATATATATATATATATATATATATATATATATATATATATAGTAGGGGAGGAATCTTGGAGGGTGCCAGTGTCAGTGACAAGTGAGTGGAAAGAGGGTAGTGCCAGTACCAAATAAGGGAAATGAAGGGGAGAAATTGGTCCCTCACGCCCTTTCGCAAGGCATTTTTAATCCGATCAACGTTAATTAATGTGGATAATTCCCTTAATTAATTATATTAATCCACAAATCAACGGCCCTTTTTGTAACTTATTCCTTTAAGCCCGCCTCTTATGACCTTATTTCCCACGGTCATTGCCATCAGACCCATGCCACCTCTTATTTGGCACTCATAACCCTCAAGTAATAGTACCAGTGCCTAACTCATGATTTTTCCTGAGTGTCATTTCTATCTTTTTCTGGTAATTTTTTAGCATTTTCTAGCACTTTCTAGCACGTGGCACTTATGATAGACCACGCCATTTGGCTTGAGGGGAGTGCCAGTTCCAGCTGGCATTTAGGTTTGAGGGGAATGCCAGTGACTGTGGTCACTGAGGGTAAGGCATCGTCCTGTACCAAATCCGGAGACATGCGGCAACATCCGGATGTATCCGTGAATCAATCAGATGTAGGCACTCTCGGTGATGACGTCACCTGCGAATGCGCATAAACCTTACCCTGTGACGTTATGACGCCATTTTGAAAACGAGGTTTCCGCCATCTATGATTTATATAAGCCATTTAGAATTTTCCAAACATGTGGTTTTTATTTCCGTAGATTTTCTTCTTCCTTCTTCAATTTGTATTGTTTACCACTTATTTTTATTTTTTACTGAGCACACATGTGTGAGTGTGTGTCTGTGCGTGTGCGCTTGAGCGTATGAAGAGTAGAAGAATCCTTATGCACTATTAATGAATCAGCGTGTTAACTTTAAAAATAACAATAAATTTTAATGCAAAAGATTTTACATTTTATTAAGAGATTTAAATTAATTTATTATTGAAAGGTTTGAAATTAAATTTTAAAGTTATGTATAAAACAAATATAAAAACTGTAATATGAAATATAAATAAAAGTTATAGTTTGAAAGAAAAATAGAAAATGTAATGTGAAATATGTTTTAAAATAATTTTGAAAAGTCTTCTCTTGAAAAGAAATATTGAAAATGTAATATGGAATATGGTTAAAAAAATAGTTTGAAGAAAAACAGAATGAATATTCAAGAACATGTGGATTGCAACATGGTGTTATTAACGAAATAGAGTCATGAAATAAAAATTATATGATATGAAATTAAGTAAATGATGCCTTCATTCGAATAAAATCCAAATTATGATATTGAATTATTATGTAATAAGAATTTTTATTATACATACATTAAGTATTGTTATAGAATGAAGTTGTAAATATTAGACATTTGGGTCAGGTATGATAATCAGATGATTATACGGTAATTGTAAATGAAGCTGACCAAAAACATGATATTTCAGGAATTGTCGGGTTATGTAGTGACCAGTCACGTGGTTATGACTTCATTGACACATGGTCTCCTTTAGAACTTTGGTTATAGTGACTTAAAGTAAATAAGTAAGTAAATGTAGTGAGTCAAAAGCATGAAATATCAGGAATTGACTGGAAAAGATACAACCAACCACATATCTATGACGCCATAAACACAGGAATATTTTGTGTTAACTTTCAGTAAATATAAAAGCATGTTAAATATCGGAGAAAAAATAAATCCAATGACGTCGCTTAGTTAAGTAAAATAAAATAGTTCCAAGGTTTGTAATTATGGTTAGGACTTGAAAGCAATACGTTCAAAGAAATGGTATGAAGTCACATGAATTTATGGTCGTGACGTTTTAAGCATAAATTCAGATGAATATAATAACTCGAATACATAGTAATAAAGAAAATGTATGACGTCACAATATTTATACCAGTATTGGAAAATATGATGATGATGATAAGTACAAAGATAAAAAGTTTAGTGAGCTATGGTGAAATAAGATATATGTTGAAAGATTTAGTTAAGAAAAGCATATAAGGTTCTGTAAATTACCTGTTAGAGAGATGATGAAATGTGTTTGATCATGTCGAAGTGTTAAAATTTTGGTAGTATATTTAGATTAAGTTAAATGTTGAACATATTATGGAATGGAATTCATGTCAATATCTAAATATTATGTGTTGGAGAGGTATCAGTATGTCTTTGATCATGTTTTATTGATAAAATGTTTAGTGAGCCTTGGTGAACTAAAATATATTTTGAGGGATTTAGATAAGAAATGTATGTAAGGATCTATATATTACATGTCAGAGTGATGATGATTTATGTTAACCTTGTCGAAAAGATAAAAGTCAAGAAGTATATGGAGATTAAGTTATATATTTTGGAGGGGAAATAGGGTATAAATTGGATGTCAAGTTCAATAAAATATGTGTTAGAGAGAAATTGATATATATTTGATCATACCTTTGCAATAAATTTAAGTTGAATATGGAGAATTAAGTTGAATTCTATGAGTTTATGCCAAATTTTGTAAAGTTCTGTAATTTGTATCCTAGATAGATGACGGATTGACTGTTCATTCATTAGTGATAAAGTTTAGTTAACCTTGGAGAATCAAATTAAATGTTGAATAGTTGAGATGAATAATAAATGAAAAGTTCTATGACTTGCATACATTCAATACAAAAGTTAGATTAAATACAGAGATTTAAGTAATATATTGGAGGGATTAGAGTATAAAATGCATATGAAGGCTCAATCGATGCTGTGTTAGAGGGAAAAAGGCATATCTTTGATCAAGTTTTAATGAAATAAAGTTAAATGGACTATGGCGAAATAAGATATATGTTGAAAGATTTAGATAACCAATGTATGTAAGTTTCTACAAATTACATGTTAGAGAGATAATAAGATGTGATCAACCTTGTCAAAGTGTTTAAAGTTAGGTAGTATATGGTACTTAAGATATATCTTGGGGAAGGGATTAGGGTATGAAATACATGTCAAGTTCTATAAATTGTGTGCAAATAGAGAAATCGGTATATTTTTGATCATACCTTTGCGATAAAATTAAGTCGAATATGTAGAATTAAGTTAATTGACCTATGAGTTTAGGTTGAATATTAATGTAAAGATCTGTAATTTGTATGCTAGATTGAAGATGGCATGTCTTTACTACCTAGAGGTAGCAGCGGAATCTAACTCAGAGATTCGTTGCTTTTATACGGTTTCCTCTTCTCCTCCTACATTTACCCTCCCTCTTCCCCTAATCTTTCTTTCGTGATGAAATATTAAGGTAAATAAAGCTCTTATATTTAAATACGACCCCAAAATGTTTATCCTTCATGTCTTAATCACCTGAAAAGTGACCCAGGTACTCGTGTTTAATTTCCTTCCATAATTAATCACCCCTCATCTCCCTAATCTTTCTTTTGTGATAAAATAAATCGAGAATAAAATTAAATGTTGAATACATTGAGGGTAAATAGTGAATGAAAAGTTCTATAACTTGCGTATCGGATAGACACTCGCGTTACTTTGTTCGTGCATGTAATACAAAGGTAAGTTAAATACAGGAATTTATTGATGAGGCTTAGGGTGAAAATATATGTAAGTACAATAAAATATAAGTTAAAAGAGATGGCTGTATGCTTTTGATCAAGCTTTAATGATATAAAGCTTAGCGTACTATGGTGAATTAAGATATATGTTGAAAGATTTAGATAAGAAAATGCATGTAATGTCCAATAAATTGTATGTTGGAGAGAGGATAACAAGTGTTTGGTTATATCGAAGTATTAAAAGTAAGACTATATAAGGAGATTAAGATTTAGGTTGAATGGAATTGGATATGAAATTTGCCAGAGAGATGTCGGTGTGTCTTTGATCATGCCTAATTGTTAAAAGTTAGATTGTATATTTAGTTTTAAGGTAAAAGTTGTGGAACTTAGGGTGAGAAATGTATATGAAGGAGTCAAATAATTATATATTAAATGGAAAACCATGGATATTCAAATTATATATTGAATAGTTTTGGTTGAACAATGAAAGTAAAGTTCTGTAATTTGCATGTCAGATAGATACTACCATGCCTTTGTTAATGCATTAATGATAAAAGTTAAGGTAAATGTTTAGATTCATGACGCATACTGATGCTTAGAGCAGAAACAAACACAATATCTTTGATAAATGTTGAGGAAATGTTTGAAAGCAGTGAGAGAGCATGAATAAAGTGTAAATAAAGGCCTTCAGTTTGTGTTTGGGAAATGTTTTGTGAGATAAATATATTTTAATATTTTAGAGGTTCGTGTTAATAGCTTTAGATGAGTGTGATGTGTTTGTTAGAAGTAATATACATGAATTTTGCATTGATAAGTATAACAGTGTGTGTAATGGTTTAAACTAAATAGTTTTAGTTGGTTACAATTGCTGTGTATGCGAATAAATGTGTATGTGATTGGGTGAGTGAGTGAGTGTATGTGATCATGACTGACTATACGCATTACATATTTACCGCAAAAAATAAGGTTAAAAACCTTAAAAATTTAAAACTTCCAAAATAAAAAAAGAAAAACAATAAAAAAATTTAAAATTTACAGACTGAAAATGAAAGCAATAAAAATTCAAATGAAACATTAAAAAGAATGAATATTACAGATAAATTGTTGTTTATAGAATGAGTTATTTAGTAGATGAAGTAATTTTTTTTGATGAAATAAAGTAGTTGTTATGTTTATGATATCATGTAATGACAGTATAATAATGAAAAATAGTTTCAGATA
>SEYY01015849.1:0-7500 GCA_009176605.1 Armadillidium nasatum | reverse complement strand
GTCATTTGTCACCAATATAATAGTAAATGACAAAATAACAGCCAAAGAAAAGTGAAAACAAATATGATACACAACAAAAAGAAACGAAAGAAGATCTTTGTAGACACCGAGGCGTCCGCGTCCGCTCTCTTCGACAAGGAGTAGACCTTCACGAAGGGTTATTATAATAATAATAATAAATTCCTATAAATTTTAAAATATGCAGGTAAATTGAAAATGTAGAGTTAAAAAAATTAGGTCATTCATCTTTTACTGAACAACTTTACATAAATTATAATATATATATATATATTATATATATATATATATATATATTATAATAATATTATATATATATTAAATATATAATTATATATATATAATATACTATTTCAGATTTCTCCATAAAAATAAAGTCAAGCAATAATTTAAATTAATAGCAATTATTATATATGAAATCTCTTTACAAAGTATTATCATATATATATATATATAATATTATATATATATATATAGTATTTATTATATATATATATATATATAATATATCTTAAAACTACTATCACGGAATATTATTGAATAACACTGGATATTATTTTATTACCATGAAAAGCATGTAGTAATTGTTTTCATCCTCTCTGATATAGGGCAAATGCAGGACTAGGATAACGATAATGATAATAATAATAATAATTTAAATAATAATAATAATAATAATAATATAATAATAATAATAATAATAATAATAATAATAATAATAATAATAATAATGTACGAAGTCTGTAACTATAATCAGAAAATTATTATGCAATTCCTAACAGGTACTTCCAATAAAGTTTTTTAAAAAACGCGAATTCGATTTTAAAATGCATTGCATAATTGCGAGTTAATCCTTCGCGCTAATATTAGTCAGGTAACAGTAAATTTATTATTTTAGGGAGTATACTTTTCATTTGGAGACTAAAATCTAATGCAAGTCGTACACTATTATCATCTCTGCCCACTACTTTTACATAGAGACAATATAAATCACAATTTCTCTTTCAGAATTAATATATGACAATTATATGACATATTCCAAGGGATTAGAATCTTCTGTGAGTTTGGTTCTTACTGAGGTTCTAGTGATGCCGTAAAATGACCGTGGCTTTAAATTCTTCTCTGCTTTGAAAAACCAACCAATATGACTGTGACAGGTGCTACAGTTTGCGATTCTCCATGAATATCTATCGATAAACAAAAAAGTTTAGATTAAATAATAAGTTTAATATTAAATAATATTATAATTAAATCAATAAGAAAACATTTTTTTAAAGAAATATTTGAGATAACATAACTTCAATCTTATTTTGGTCACATTTAATTTGCAATTCTCACTAAGGCTAATGATAAATTTTATAAAAATTCAAAGATGATTAACATAAGCAATTAACATTAATACATAAAGACTTTATATACACAACATAATTTCTCGTGTAATATCATTTGCAGGCCTTAAGACAACAGTATCTAACACCCGCTCTCTGTTAACGTCATTTTCACTATTAATATAATATATATATATATATATATTATATTATTATATATATATATATATATATATATATATTATCTTATATTATATATATATATTATATATATATTATCTATATATATATTTGTTTTTTTTTTTTTATTATTATTATTATTTTTACAGCTTCCCACCACTCACGGGAAGAGCCTTTTTCAAGGAGGGGGACGCACACATAGAGAAGATTCATTTAAAAATACACACCTAACGCACAGCCCTAGTGGGAGCAGACGGAAGCCTTGAGAGAGGAAGATTAAATATCAGGAGGAAAATAGATGAAGGTAGAGAGTTCCACAGAATAGAGGTGGCTGGAAAGAAAGAGGTACACAATTGGCTAGCCTGGGATTCCTACGTCCCACAAAATTGGTGAGAAAGCAGGGCACCCCTTGTGCAACGAGGCGACGCAATGGTGGAGGAATGCGAGAGGCCAATTCCCTCGAGCACCTGCCATTGTAGTACCTATAGAAAAGAGATAGCGCGCCAACGTCAAGTCGCAGAGACAGAGGGTCAAGAGAGTTTGAAAGTAGGGGACAGTTAATTAATTTTTAATTCCCCAAAACGTAAGGGATGAATTACATTAAGCAAGAAAAGAATTTCCAATCTCTATACGCACTCAAAAGAAGACACGGTACCACTTTAGCTACAAGGGTGCTGCAAAGTTCGCAGAATGTGAGTGATTAATTCACTCCAGCACCTACTACTGTAGTACCTATAGAAAATAGATCGTGCTCAAACATTATGCCTCAGAGATTGAGAATTAGAAAATAAGGAATCGCATTTTAGTCTGACTCAACCCTATCCAAAATGACGTATAGAACTACAGCCACTGCAGCCTCTGGAAAAAATTAGAACGGTACTCCATGCAAAGGCTGTAAAAATTAACCAAGAGTATTAACTTCATACCATTGTGATCAAGTTAAAGTTTATTACTTATTGCATCGAAGTTTTTGAGTTTGTAAAATACAAAATACATTTAAATTTAAGAGATAAAAAAAATATTAATAATAATACCACTTTTGGAATATTTTTTTTACTCTGCATAAAAAACTCTCAGTCTGAAAAAAAATTCGTTTATTTGAGGCTTCTTTAACAGCCGTAGAGGGGGTCAGAAGCCAAGGGATATAAATAACAAAATCAGTTTTGAGAAAATCAAGTTTAAAGTTAAAATGCCACATTATTCCCAATTAAGAAGAGGCAAGAAAGAGGCACACTTTTATCCCTTGGCCGCCAAAGTTTTGCATATGTTAGCTATCTATTGCTGTTCATAACTCAATTTATCCAAAAATGTCATTTGCACCCCTTTGGATTTTGATTCCCTCATATGGATTTCCAAATATTTTGCTATTTATACAGAGATAAAAAAAATTTCACGATGTCAACTGGTAAAACGGTGAAAACGTTGAAAGATATACGAAAATTGGAGGGTGTATTTGAGAGAAAGATACGAAGAAATTTAATTTTTAAAGAGCCGAACTTCAAAAGGTTGGGGCTACCCTACAAGGAAATCCAATCCAGATCAACCAGAAATGAATTTTAAAGATGAAGTTTAAAAACAACTTTAATGCAAAATGAAAGAGTAGTTTCGAAGTGAGTAAAAGAATGAAACGTCGTCGTCGTCAGCTTGGGTAGTTAGAAGAGTAGCTGTGAAGGGTGTTAGTACAGAGAAAGAAGAGAGTAAAGCATAAAGCAGAACCGGAAAAATCGTCCCACACAAGATCTCATAATCTATAAGGACAAACGATAATAAGTCAGAAAAAGAGAGGAATCTATCTCATAATTGACTTCGAGCGTCAAAAGTCAATCTAATGATCAGAGAATTGGAAACATGACTCCAAATAATAAATAAAAACGGATAAGTATAAATTCAAAGGTCTAAGACAATAAGAGTCAGAAAGATATCTAGAGTGTTCAGAACGGGTATCCTACCTTGGAAGTGGCTAAACAACATTGGGGGAAGATGTTAGTGTTAAAGACATAGAGAGAAGAACTGAACGGTGATGAGTGTTAGCTCTCAAAGCAATACTATACGAGTGGCTTCACTCCAAACACTCCTAGATATTAGCATCATATCCACCAGATTATGTAACCACTGGTAAAGACATGGAAAAGCTGAGAGGTAAAGGAATAGGAAGGATTGGTAGAATAAAGCAGGCTGAAGTGATTAACATTTAATATTATCTACAGATCCACAGTACAAATACGAAGAAGAAAGGCGGGTTTACATAAGATGCCAAAATATATTTGGCAAGAGGCCAGAAATTTTCATAAGTAGCAAAATCAGTGAGTTCCGTTAGTGCACGCATGCCTAAGTTCTTATAATATCCCTGAAATGATTCAGAGTTGAATAAAAATTAGCAAGGAGATAGCAGAATCAATATTTCCATGCCTGATACTTTTTTATCTTTAGCTTGAAAGAAATAAGATAAAAAATAATGGAACCATGAGTTTTAAGGAGAGGATTTTTACTTGAAGACGGAATGAACCACTAAACCCATCAGCGATGTCAGATCCCTTTAACTAGGAAGCCACTTAAGCGTTGTCAGTGTCAACGCAGAAGTCAATCTCTTTCCTATTCCCTATTTTTAAAACTATTACAAATTCCTTTAGAAATTTAGAAACATTATATTAAGACTTTCATCCAAGTTGATTTATCCATCTTCCTTTTTAGTTCTGAATGTAATATATAAATTTAAAATTTTAGGAAAATTATGAATATTGACACAGCAAGCTCATACATTTCTCCAAAGTTGATTTAAAAACTTTTTTATGTTATCTTAATTAATATCCATTTTATAAGATAATTATCCCTCCCTTAACCCAACATAAATCAAGCATAGCTGTTCCTTCTCTATATATAACTGAAGTATTAATTTCATCCCATTGTGATCAAGTTAACGTTTATTATTTATTGCATCGAAGTTTTTTAATTATACAAAATACATTTTAAAATACAAAAAAAAATAATAATACCAATTGTGGAATATTTCTATGTAATATTAAAGTAATAAATAAAGACTCACCCTGGAAACCAAGAATGCTGATTAGAAGCTTCTCCTTGAAGAAGAACTCTGTTAACTTTGGTAACAGTTATCATTTCATGAATATAACCACCAGGATTGACGAAAGTTCCTTGAGGTCCGTCCGTCGACATGCAAAATATATTTGAGGTGTTTGCAATGTGACGACTACAATACGAACAAAATAGTCCTATATATATATATATATATAGCAATAATATACTATATATATATATATATATATATATATATATATATATATATATATATATATATATATATATATATATATATATATATATATATATATATATATATATCCTTTGTACAGACTGAAACAAATGAAAGTTTCTCACTTTTAAAATAGTCATGTTTTTATTCTAGAAAAGATTATACTTTGTATTTGTTCTTTTATTTCCATATTTTCTGATGCAAACCATCATATTACGAAATACTCAAACTGTAAGATGCTTAAAATGATTGTATCATAAATAATTAATAGTAGGTGTTCATAAAACCTGTTAATTGTAATCCAGATGGTTAACATGATGGATGTGGGCAAGTATCCAGACTTTTTATCATGACAAATAAAAGGCTTATAGGGAGATAGTAGTACCTGCATGTCACAGTTTTACAACTATAAACCTTGTAATCAAAATGAACAATGTAATGAGGTTTGTTGCTTCAAGGGCAAAGGTAGACGTGTTCGAAAGAGGAAAATTACAACAAGAGATGATTCTAACTTAGTATTGGAGAGTTTAAAGCCTCTTGAAAAACAAGTGAATCCAGGTTTTCTCTGGCTTAAAGGAATGTACTGTGTACTGCAAAGTATACAAATCGAGTTCGAACCTTCGATCCAGTTAACTGAACGTAAATAAAAAATTATCCTCATCAAATTCTCTATGAATTGCTCCTTCAGAGAAAGCCCGCCTATCAAGGATTCGAAACCACGTCCACCGGTGGTCAAAAATATACTTGATTGGACTGTACCAGAGCAAGGTTTCCCTATCCAAAACCCAAATAATGTGTAACTTATCAACTTGGTCAGAAGTAAAATATAACTCAATTTCACTGGATAAGAAACACTCCTCCAATAGGGCTCTGCCCGAGAGTGATGGTGATAACTAGGCCCCGACTGGGGATGGAATTTTGCCGAGGCCGCGGTTCTGGCCGGAGTTACCTAAAATTTGTAAAAGAGGCAAAAGCACTGAAATTTTAGGTTAAGAAAATTAGATATTAATTTAATTGATTTATTTAATTATAATAAAGTAGTAGAATAGCCAATATTCACTTAAATTAATGATTATATGCATTTTCTCCGGAAAAAAAATTCAGAAAATGACAGATTTTGAATAATAAAAGTTTAAAAATACTACAAAAACTTTTAAATTTTTTTTTCCTGATTCACAATAGTGATTCAATAGGTTTACCTAGGTAAGACGATAGGAAAGTTTGCAAAAAGTAAGATATAAAATTATCAATAAAACCTGTTTTTTTTTTTTTTTTTTTTTTTTTTTTTTTCAGATCGCCACCGCTCACGGGGGGGAGGGGCACGCACACATGGAGAAGATTCATTTAAACATACACACCTAACGCACAGCCCTCAGGGGGGCGCAGACGGAAGCCTTGAAGAGAGGAAGATTAAATACAAGAGGAAAAATAGATGAAGGTAGAGAGTTCCACAGAATAGAGGTGGCTGGAAAGAAAGAGGTACCACAACGGGCTAGCCTGGGATTTCCTACGTCCACACAAAATTGTTGAGAAAGCAGGGCACTCCTTGTGCAACGAGGACGACGCAATGGTGGAGGAATGCGAGAGGCCAATTCCCTCGAGCACCTACATTGTAGTGCCTATAGAAAAGAGATAGCGCGCCAACGTCACGTCGCAGAGACAGAGGGTCAAGAGAGTTTGAAAGTAGGGGACAGTTAATTAATCTTTTAGCTTTTGACTCAACTCTATCCAGAAGAGAGGAGGAGCCGGAGCCCCCCCAAATGTGAGAACAGTACTCCATACAAGGGCGAATAAGACCCTTATATATTTGGAGAAACTGTTCAGAAGAAAAAAATTCTCGCAATCTGAACAGAACTCCCAGCTTCTTAGAGGCCGCTTTAGCAACCATTGTGATATTTATACATATCATTGTTATTTTATTGCTATGTATCAAACTTGTATCATTTAGCTACATTATTTTCAAAATTATTATTTTGTTTATACTTTCAGTCACTATGGCTAAAAGATCAGCTTCACAGTATGGGAGTACTTTACAATGTTTCAAGATAGGCTCGAAATAGCTAAATGTAACATCTGCAGCCAGGAAATTAGAAGTAGCACAAATAAAAAAATTTCAACCAAATCTTTATGGGCATCTAAAATCAAAACACAAAGGTGAACATTCACTAGCAGAAAAAGAGCGGTCAAAAGAAACGGAAAAGAAAAAGAAAATATTGGAAAAACAAGAAGAAAAATCTTAATTTTCTTAAATTTTGTTTGATTTAATCCACAAAAAAAAAAGTACAATTTGCAATTTTAACCCCGGCAAGTAAACTCCGGTTTTCTGATTATTAGCCGGGGACCGGATGGGACGGGATTGGCCGGGACAGGGCCCAGGTCAGTGTTTTATATATATATATATATATATATATATATATATATATATATATATATATATATATATATATATATATATATTATATATTGGTGCGGTGCGGTGCGGCGGTGCGGTGGTGGTGCGGACTATTTTCAGCAACACGGTGCGGTTGCGGTGTCGGTGCGAAAGGAAAAATGAAAGTGCGCGGGCGGTGCGCAAAGAAAAATTACGGTGCTGCGGGCGGTGCGTGGGCGGGCCCTGGTGCGCACGCACCGAAATCCTGCGTAATCTTTTTCCGTAAGATATATATATATATAATATATATATATATATATATATATATTTAT
>SEYY01015847.1:210000-214728 GCA_009176605.1 Armadillidium nasatum | reverse complement strand
ACTCCATACAGGGCGAACAACACCCCTATACAGAGCAAGCAACTGGGGTGGCGTGAAGAAATTCTGAATGCGCCTCAGAACACCCAACCTCTTAGAAGCTTGTTTAGAAAGAGAAGTAACATGATCTTTCCAAGAAAGATCAAAAGAAAGATACACCGAGAATATTAAGGAGAGATAAAGGTTTGAGTTTTGAGTTTTCGAAGAAAATGTCTTAGTTATGTGGAAGGTTGTGCCGAGAAGAAAGATGGAGGAATTGAGTTTTTGAAACATTGAAAACGATCATGTTTTCTCTTCCCCAATTTGAAATACGAGAAAGAACAGAAGTCAGTTGCTCCAAGGTCACACTTCTTGCATAAATTAAAGCTGTGGAAGGGACATCTTTCAAACTGAAACGAGTAGTGAAGGGTAGAGTCACCAACATAGGAGTGAATAGGTGATGAAGTAATTGAGAGAAGGTCATTAATGAAAAATAGGAAAAGAGTTGTATATAGGACAGATCCCTGAGGAACACCACTATTTATAGATTTAAAGGAAGAATGGAGGCCATCTACAGCGGCTGCTATAGAACGACTGGAAAGAAAATCAGAGAGAAAGTCACAGAAAAAAAGATAGATTCCGAAAGAGAGAAGTTCAAACATGAAAGTTTTGTGCCAGACTCTATCGAAAGCTTCCTATATGTCTAGCGCCACAGTAAGAATCATTGAAGCACCGAAGAGGGGAGGACCAAGAGTCAGAAAGAAGATCACCAGTAGAACGTTCTTTACGAAAGCCATACTGGCGATCAGAGATAAGATTAGAAGAATTGAGGTGTTTCCAAATCTTCCTGTTTAGGAAAGATTCGAAAACTTTAGACAGAACGGAGGTCAAAGAAATTGGACGATTGTTAGATGGTTGAGAGCAGTCCCCCTCTCTTCGGAGCATTCTGAATTAGCTCACGTTTCCAACAAGAAAGGAAGGTCGATATGGAAAGACAGAGACGAAATAGTTTACCAAGGAAGGGTGCAAGCTGAGAAGTACAAGTTTTAAGAATCAGAAGCTTGTTTATAAGCTTTTATGTCCGTACGCCATCTTTGCATTAAGCTCAGAGAGAGCAGAAATGACATCTTTAGAAGAAATTAATTTTAGGCATAAATGAGTTGGAGGTGGTTGAAGAAGGATGAATAGTCTTCAGAAGATACTAGAGGAGGGAAAGAGGAAGAAGCAAAGTTAGAGATGACATATTTTTGCAAAATGCCAGAAAGGTCGAGAGGAAGAGGAACCGGAAAGATTATTGCATTTACGACGGAAAAAATAGTTTTTTGGTGTCACGAAGAATTGATTTTCCACGATTCCGGGATGAAATATATGTTGAATGAGTTTCTGGGGTTTGAAGATGACGGTAATCCCTGAAAGTAGCATCCCTGAGGCAGATAGCAAAAAAAAAAAGTAGAGTTAAACCAAAGTTTGTTAGGTTTAGTAGAAGGGAAAGAATATGGAATGTACTCCTCCATGCAAGAGTGAATCACCTCGGTTATGACCGATTAAGGATTAGCGATTAAGAAAAGATCAGGTATGTTGAGTTCATCACCAGGAAGGTCAGGGATACGGGTAGGGGGACTGCTCAATGGTTGTTCTGGAAAGAAAAGTTATAGGTGAGTTCACCAGCTGGATTCATGAGAACTAGATGAAAGCCATTGGCGGTGGTGAACATTGAAATCACCTAAAATGATGATTTCGGAGAAAGGAGAAGGAAAAATGTGCTCTATTTTATAGTTTAAATAGTCGAAATTTTTTTTATCGTTAGTAGAATTAGGAGATAAATAAACAAAACCAAACAAATTTGTAGTAGAATTGCAAGAGAGCTTAACCATAAAGTAGAGATTCTGGAGACTCCAAATTAAAGACACGAGAGCAAATAACATCGTTGCACACACACACACACACACACACACACACACACACACACACATATATATATATATATATATATATATATATATATATATATATATATATATATATATATATCTATATATATATATATATATATATATATATATATATATATATATATATATATAATATAATTTATTATATTTGTTTCCACTGATACAAACATATGTAAATTATTTATCTCATTTTCATTTTTTCTGCATCGAGTTTCTAATATATATATTTTTTTATCTTATTGCATAATCTTATTTTAGAGAGCATCTGTTTTCTTTTTTTTTCTTTTTTTTTTTATTTCAAAGCATTCTTTTTATTTATTTATTTATTTACTTATCTATTATACAATGAGGTAATTACAGGGTATTATTTATATATATATATATATATATATATATATATATAAATATATATATTATATATATATATATATATATATATATATATATATATATATATATATATATATATATATATATATATATATATATATATATATATATATATATATATATATATATATATATATATATATATATATATATATATATATATATATATATATATATATATATATATATATATATATATATATATATATATATATATGCTTGTGATTTTACGTTACAGAGGTTTGTCCTTTTTTAATATTTAATGCCATTTTTAAGACAATTTGTCTGCATATTGTAGCAGTTTATTTCGTAAGTTTCCATTAAATATTATAGTGATAAATGTTATCAAATATATTTTACCACCATTCACAGGTCGGGTGGTACGGGGGATGGAACCCCCCATAGAAAAAGCTTCCCTGTCATATATATATATATATATATATATATATATATATATATATTATATATATATATATATATATATATATATATATATATATATATATATATATATATATATATATATATATATATATATATATATATATATATCGGATGCGGATGCGGATATAGAATTTTCACAAGTTAGGATGGGATGGGAAAGATAATTTGATGTTAATTTTGATGAGGATGCTCCGCGTGGATGCGGATGGATGCGGATGCCGTCACTATATATATATATATATATATATATATATATATATATATATATATATATATATATATATATATATATATATATATATATATATATATATATATATATATATATATATATATATATATATATAATTCGAAGGCGTGTGTACAAAATTGAATTATATTTACAGAGTACAGAGAAGTAATAGAATTGTATGCATTATTTGTAAGCATTTAAGCCCAATTTATGTTTACAATCATTCGTTCGGACAATGAAAAAGAAAAAGTAAACGAAATTATCTGAAAAAAGAATGAAACATTTTGAAAGTATCTATTAAACCTGCTTTCATAAGAGTATAGGGAAAAATCCCATGAATGGAAAGTTATGTTACGTCACGGTCCTAATTGTTCAATGGTAATCGTTTTCGTCTCATTACGGGCGATCAACTAGCGGAGGGATTTTTTTTTCTCTTCCCGTTAGTTACACTTCTGTTTTTAGCAAAGAAAACCTAGATGAAAAATGAAATTACATTGAAGGGCGAGGGGCAGGAGGACAAGGCGTCCTCTTTTTATAAGGAGTTCGAGCTGACTTTGTATGGTGCAGCTGGTGGCCTCAGAAGGTCATTGCAAATTTATTGCTACTATTACCAATAAAAACGAACTTCACACCATTGTTGGAGTTCTATGATGCAGTTTTTCCGACGTTTTACTTTTAATTAAAAAATATTTCATTTTACATTACAGTTCATATCTGTACGAACATCAATTTACAAACAAATTTTATATCTGTATCTATTTTTACTTTAGGAGGCCTTTAATAATACTTATACCTAAATAGTATGTGCAAATATTATTTTTTACATACGTACACTCCCCCCACCACCACCACCCCAAAAAAATACAATTACTTTCACCGTCAAGGAATACCGTGAATTTATTTTCCATTATTTTTATATAGTATATACATAGGCAATAAATTTGCCCTATTTACCAATTCATTAGGTTTCTTTTCTTTCTCCTGTGGGTAAAGTTGCTTTTATGGGACCCACAATTAATGTCTTAACAAAAGACTCGCGGGCGTGGCCAATACAGACACAATCCAAATTTCTCGCTCAGTTCCGAGACCCAAAGAGGTGAGGCGACCTACTAAAATATATATGGATTTTTATGATGAACGAGTAATATATTTATAGAATGACAAGAGCACACACACACACACACACACATATATATATATATATATATATATATATATATATATATATATATATATAATATATATATATATATATATATATATATATATATATATATATATATATATATATATATATATATATATATATATATATATATATATATATATATATATATATCGGTGCTCTAACCCAAATAGTTAACTGCTGCTCTCATTCTCACATGCAGTTCACTTTCTTGGACTTGCACATTTTCAAACTCTGTATAATATTTACACTCATCCAAGGAAATTCACTTACACTGCAGTTCATTGTTGGTATTTGATACATCATTGATGGTAAAAATTTTCAACCAATCAGAATTATTCATCCATAATTGTTTTTTTTTTTTCTTTTTTGGAAAATATAGATTTGTTTAGACAACATTGGAAGAACTATTTAAAACCCTTGCCGTCTACCGTGGCTCAAACGGTAGAGTGATTAACTCACGTGCTTGAAGGCGCCGGTTCGATCCCACTTCGGGATCCTAGGTATATACTACCTAGAAAAGTTCCTCTCCTCGAATAGGGCAATGC
>SEYY01015847.1:202500-205000 GCA_009176605.1 Armadillidium nasatum | reverse complement strand
CAGCATTCCTATGAATATTTAGAATATGGGGTTTCCTCCTCACTAATTTTGTGATAACAGGATTTGAAAGTCTGGTATTCATCTCGGAAGTACTTTTGCAGTTGTTGTATTTCTATTTTTGGTCATAATCGTCAACAATGTTCGTCTGTCTTTGTCCTTCAGTTTCGACTGGTGCTTATCGAATAATGTTTTTCCGTAAGCCAAATTTGACTCTTGGACTTAGGTCTCGTACCTCGCGAAACAACAAACATCATTGCCACTTTGCCTTCAGATGCTCCTGCTTGACAGGCATCAACAATGTCCTCTTTGAAGCTCTGAAAGCTCTGAGATACCTCACTTGTACCTGTACAGAATGTTGACTACAAAGCAACTGACGCTTCCTACCGGCATTGTAAGTTATCTATATCACACATAACAAAAGATTGCCTGTAGCGCCATCTTTGATTTTGGCTAGTAGTCGTTTGTCATTTTTAAGCTTTTTTTTCTTTCTTCTTTTTCCATATTTGTAAATTTTTGAACTGGAGATTTTTTCCTTTTTTTTCCTGTCACATCGTTTTAAAATTATTCTGCAATGGCATCGGCAATACTCTGAAACTCTTTATTTATTTATTTTATTTTTATGGTTTTGATTTCAGATCAGCTCAAATTTTTTTTTTCGCTCCAGCTCCGACTCCAACCAGAATTTTTTTATTTGTACAGGTCTGGCTCCACTCAGAATTTTGCCATTCCTCTTCCCCTACTCCTCAGCCTTGAAAACGTTTGTGTTAAACCACCCCAAAATAAAATGCTCACTCCGTACAGAGGGTGGCAATGAACCTTTACTGAAAAAACAATTAAGATAATAGGAAGCGTTAATGAGACAGCTTGGAACAACAGAAGGATGGTAATGCACCTTTCCAGGAAAAAGCAATTAGGATAGTGCGAAGTGTTAATGAGGTAGTTTGGAACACCTAACCTCTTGGTAGTTAGTATAAGTTTAGTTTGAAAATTATTAAAATTAGTAAAAATTAATGGATAATTACTTACATGCTTAATTAATATTGTAGTGGAAAGCTTAAGGAGTATATTTTTAAAAATGTTATTATTGTGCTGACTATCAAGTTGTGTATATATGGTGAAGTAATTTGTTTCTTTAAAGCATTTAAAACTATTATGCTCCCTCAGCAACTATTAAAAATTCGACAAAAAATCAAGGTCTATTTACTTCATGTCCACTTTCCAAGTATCTACTAATTAATACTGCTGATACGCCTTTTTTCAAAATTATAAAAAAAAAAAAAAAAACTCTGGTGAGAGGTTGCCAGATTTGTGAAACAAAGTAAATAAAAGTGGTTCCTCCCGCTTTTGTTACTATATATACTAACAAATTATATTCCTTTTTGTAAGAAGGGATAACACCATGGTACTCTGTAGAATATGAAGGACCCTTTCCGGCGAAACAATAAATAATTCAAAGATAATTAAAAGAATCATGAGGGCAAACCCCAACAGTTTGAGACAACGAAAACGACGAGAAAGTCACCTCGTCGAAGGCTGGGACTGTTAGTGAAGAAGACTTGAAAAATTAGAACAGAATACAAATAAGAAGGAGCTCTGAGAGACCCAGAATGGGAAAGAATTTAGTTGCAAACGAAGAAAGGTTGGAGTTAAGAAATGCTCTAATGTTAGGTTCGTATCATACACGATCAGAAATATGGACTAAGGACTGATATTATTTGCTCAAAGTTACGATTGTCAAATAATGACCTGAAAAAAAAGGAATAAAATTATTGAAAATAGTTGGAAAATAATCATAAGGTATTGCAATAACCGCAATAACCGCAATAACAGCAATAACGAAAACAAATAAGTTGTATACTTCCAACTTCTGCATTGACGATTTTGTAAGGTTAAAATTAAAAATTTTTAAAACTTGAGAACATAGGAAAGAAAAGGAGGAAAATCAAATGATAATACTAATAGATGGGAAATTTGTTGCTTCAAATTTTTTACTCAAATGTTTTTGGGGAGATTTGAGGATAACTTAATAGTAAAGAGTCGAGTACATTTGTTCACAGTCGTAACGTCCGGTGGTTCGACTTCCAGAGGAGGAAAGCCTATTTATTTTTCTGGAAGTGTTCTTTATTTTCCATTTATTTATTCCGCTTATTGCATTATATATTTATAAACACACACACATACGCACACACACACACACACACACACACACATATATATATATATATATATATATATATATATATATATATATATATATATATATATATATATATATATATATATATATATATATATATATATATTAGTTAGCTAGTAATTAGTCAATTAGTAAAAATGAATTATAAGTGAGGGGGGAAAGTGAAATGAATATCTCTAATCATGTATCACTTTCAGTGGCGAGAGGAGGCCCAATAGAAGGACAAAAGGCTTTAATGCGAACTTCCTCCTCCGTCGTCGTCTATAATTGAAGGATTGGATTAAATCAATATCAGAAAAAAGT
>SEYY01015847.1:195000-197500 GCA_009176605.1 Armadillidium nasatum | reverse complement strand
AAAAAAATATTTATTTTACCTGAATAATGTTTTTTATTTGTTTTTTTGATTATTATTTTATTATTATTATTATTATTATTATTATTATTATTATTATTATTAATTATTATTATTATTATTATTATTATTATTATCAATTTTTAATTATTTAAAATAAAAAAAAAAAAAAAAAAAAAAAAAAAAAAAAAAAAAAAAAAAAAAAAAAAAAAAAAAAAAAAAAAAAAAAAAAAAAAAAATAATAATAATAATAATAATAATAATAATTTAAATAATAATAAAATAAAAATAAAAATAAATAATAATAAAAAATAAAAATTCATTAAAAAAAAAAAAAATCTCTCTCTCTCTCTCTTCTCTCTCTCTCTCTCTCTCTCTCTCTCTCTCTCTCTCTCTCTCTCTCTCTCTCTCCTCTCTTAGTAATAATTATAATAATGATAATAATAAATTGATAAAAATGGTAATAATAATATAATAATATAATATTGATAAAAATAGTAATAATAATGATAATAATTAAATAATAAATATAAATAATAATAATAATAATAATAATATAATAATAATAATAATAATAATAATTTTCATTACACCGTAGAATATCTTTCTCTCCCTCTCTCTCTCTCTCATATATATATATATATATATATATATATATATATATATATATATATATATATATAATATATATATATATATATATATATATATATATATATATATATATATATATATATATATATATATATATATATATATATATAATATATATATATATATATATATATATATATTATATATATATATATATATATATATAATTGGCAGCATATGTTATTTAGAATGCTAAAATATTTATGCATGAGAAAATGAGGTATTATTAAACGTATTGCATGTAATACAATTAATTTATTATGTATATATAATTTTTATGTATATTTTAATTAACAAATAAAAGTAATTATGGTGTATTGTAATTAACATTATTTCTATATAATTATGTGTTGATGAAAAGAATTCAAACAATTGAAGGAGTAGGCGTGTCTTGTTATTTTAAGCTCCGCCTATTCCTTTCTCTGATTGGGTAATTAGTTTAAGTAGGGGAAGTTCAGTTATACTAATGTAATAGTTGCTAACCAGTAAATATTTGAAATATTTAATGCTTCTAGTTAATATTAAAATTTAGTAATAATATAATAGCATAATATGAACATCTTTATCAATTTATTTTGATATATACATTCTAAATTTTATGCTTAAAAATATTTATCAATTTCAATCTAATAATAATAGTTGGAAACTCACAATTCATTCTGGCCAATGATATTTATTTTCACATTGGAATAATGCAAATCCTCTTTCAACTTTTTTTGTATCAGTATTATCCTAAGGAAGTCCGGAAATAAAGACTGGAATTGCATCCCCTCAAATGGTTCCTTTTATCAGCATTGATTCATTCTATTGAGGATTGCCCAAGAGGGGCAGTTAGCTGCTTGAATTCGCTGTAGAAGGTTTAGTAAGAATTGTGCTGACGTTGTGAAATAAATGTCTGGATAGAATCCAAGTATAATTATAATGTGAATTGTATGTGGAACAGATTATTCAGTGCCTTATGAACAATATTTTAAAACAGTGCCTACGAAAGTGCCTGTGTTTCAATCTCAATTGAGAGTGCCTTTGACCATGTCACGTTCATTTCTAGTCGATTCCCTTATTACCCCAAGGTCACCTCCTGAAGGCGAAGTCCCCAGGTCATTTGCCAGTCAAGATATTCGACGAAGTGCCTATTTAAGTCCTCTTATGTACCCACAGGGTCTTTACCCACCTCAAGCATGCCCTGTGGGTAAGCATACAGATTTCCTTTCTCTATACTCCTGTAGAAGCTGTGTACCTATTCCTTTCCATCCTGGTCTTACGACTGCTTTAAAGCAATCACCTTCACAACTTGCACTACAAGCCGCCCTTGCACCTTCCATCACACCCACTTTAACTCCAACATCAGTTGCAGAAAACTCAGCCACATCACTCGTTCGCCCAGTTCCTGTCTCTCTACCCTTAGGTCATATTTATTCCCACGGGTATCCAACAGCATCACCTTCTTCCGTGCCTTCACAAACCATACCTTCAGTTCAAATGGGTATTACTCAACAGGTCAAACCAAAAGGAACTCAGTCTCCTCCTCAAGGTAAGGCATTAAAATCCATGATGGATTCAAACGATGCATATTTTTATTATTTTATTATACATTTTTGTAAAAAAAAAAATAATAAAGAATTAATAAATAAATAAATAAATAAAAATATTTTTTTTTGCTGAATAAAATTTTTTGATTTGATATTAATTTATTATTATTATTATTATAAATAATAATAAATATTAAATCTCTCTGCATGCACCTCATATTCATATTGACAGTTGTGTCACCATATATATATATATATATTATATTATATATATATATATATATAATATATATATATATATATATATATATATATATATA
>SEYY01015847.1:187500-190000 GCA_009176605.1 Armadillidium nasatum | reverse complement strand
ATATATATATTATATATATATATATATATATATATATATATATATATATATATATATATATATATATATATATATATATATATATATATATATATATATATATATATATATATATATATATATATATATATATATATATATATATATATATTATCCTTTTTGGTGAAAAATTAATTAAATCATATTAGAGATCAGTGAAATAAAATTAAATTATAGATCAGTTAAATGAAATTAAATTAGAATTTAATTTATATGAAAAGAAATATTAATTAACTAAACTATAGATTAATTAAATTAAATTAAAATAAATTAAAGTAAATAAAAATACATTAAATTAAACCAAGGATCAATTAAATTATATGGAATTTAAGATCAATTAAATTATATTTGAAAGACTAACTAAAATTAAATTGAATTAATAAAATTTAAATTAAATTAATTTATAGATAAATTAAAGTGAACTAAATTATAATTAAAATAAAATTTTTGATCAATTAAATTAAATTAAATTAGAAATCATTTGAAAGAATAATTTTAATAATTTACTAAATGGAAAATAATTATTTCAATTAACTGTGTAATATTTAAATAAATTAAGACATAAAAAATTTCAATTTTAATTTAATTATTTTAATTATTTTAATTTTTAATTTTATAATTTCATATATATATATATATATATATATATATATATATATATTATATATATATATATATATATATATATATATATATATATATATATATATATATATATATATATATATATATATATATATATATATATATATATATATATATATATATATATATATATATATATATATATATATATATATATATATATATATATATATATATCCTGTAGGTGTAACACGTCCTCGTGAATTTCTTCTCCTGACGAAGACCTTCCTTCATGTAAAAGAATACGAACGGCCTTCACTTCTACACAGCTCCTTGAACTGGAGAGAGAATTCTGCGCCAATATGTATCTGAGCAGGCTCAGAAGAATTGAAATTGCATCCTATTTAAATCTCTCAGAAAAACAGGTAAAAAATTTAATTATTATTATTATTATTATTATTATTATTATTATTATTATTATTATTATTATTATTATTATTATTATTATTATTATTATTATGTATTTATTATTATTATTATTATTATATTTATTATTATATTTATTATTATTTCTTTATTATTACTGTTATTACTATTACTACTACTACTATTATTATTATTAATTATTATTATTATTATTATTATTATTATTATTATTATTATTATTATTATCATTATTATTATTATTATTATTATTATTATTATTATTATTATTATTATTATTATTATTATTATTATTATTATTATTATTATTATTTTTGTTATTGCATATTGTTCGTGCAATGAATTAAATGATTTCATACAAGAAATATTTGTTACCAAATTTTTGTTTTAAATATTCCTTCTTATAATACAAACTTGGGAATTGTTAGAAATAGGCATTAACTCTGTAGAGCTTGCGTGACATTTTAATTTTAGAAAAGGGGGCAACCATAGGTCTAAGAGAAGGGGGGGGGAACCCAGGATCTCTCCTTCAAAAATTTTTAAGAAGTTTCAGTAAAAGAATTTCACTGACTTTAATATATATATATATATATATATATATATATATATATATATATATATATTATATATATAATAATATATATATATATATATATTATATATATATATATATATATATATATATATATATATATATATATATATATATATATATATATATATATATATATATATATATATATATATATATATTATATATTATATATATATATATATATATATATATATATATATATATATATATATTATATATAATAAAAACAGCTCTCTCCCTAAAAGATATTCAATGAAATTTATGAACTCTATTTCAGACTAAAATGTCTGGCATACAAAAGTACAGATTAAGCTTTACTAAATATACATCCTGCACTTCAAAAATTGTCCTAACGAATCGTTGGGACAAGTGGCAAAAAAAGGCCCAACAAATTTTTTCGATTATGTTTTATTAGAATATAAATCGATGAAGCAAGTTACTTATGCTTAACATGTCATTTCTCTATATTGAAAATTTTTCTGTGATATTTTTGCCACTTGTCCCAACGATTCGTTAGGACAATTTTTGTGGTGTAGCATCAACTAGCATCTGTGAAGGGTTATATTGCTTTTCGAAATGGGAAGAGTGTAATGAAGGATAAATTTTTGGCATAGGGTGGATGGGTGATGCAAAAATAAAACACTTTACCAAGTCATTGTATTATTTTGTGTTAACCACAGAGGAAACACCATTATTATTATTATTATTATTATTATTATTATTATTATTATTATTATTATATTATTATTATTATTATTATCAAACTTTATATCTTTATAAGAAATTACGATGTTTGAGATAAATGAGTTGGAGGGAAAAGATGTAAGAAAGAACAGC
>SEYY01015847.1:170000-177500 GCA_009176605.1 Armadillidium nasatum | reverse complement strand
AAATAAACTAGCAAAATATATTTATAATAGTATGATTAAATAAATCTACCTTATTGTATGTATTTTTATTGCATACAATCACTGCAAAATTAGGACAGTTTTTGCAGTGATATGATTGTAATAGATGAATTTAATATATAAAATTGATAACATACTTATTGATAACATACACTGCAATAATTGTCCTAACGAATCGTTGGGACAAGTGGCAAAAATGTCACAGTAAAATTTTCAATAGAGAAAAGACATATTAAGCATAAAAAAGTCGCTTCACTGATTTATTTTCTAATAAAAAAAATTTGTAACTTTTCTGTCACTTTTCCCAACGATTCGTTAGGACAATTTTTGCAGTGTATATCTGAAATGATTTTACTAAGATTGGTAAGTATGGATGTGAAGCTAATAAATTTGCTTCATAACCGGTTTGAAAAATCAAGAAAAGAAATAAAAATTACTATTTTAAAAAGTATTATTTCATATCTTTGGAGTTTACATTGACTCTGTCACGTGACACGTAACACGTGACACTCGCGTTTCTTCATTAAGAGAATGCAGAAATTCTCTTCAAAAGATGCTTGAAAATTTGTCTATGACATTTGGGCGAAAATCTTTCAAAACAATCACCACATTTTCAGGATGATCAAGATCAGTTGTTCTTTCTTATATCACTGCAAAAATTGTCCTAACGAATCGTTGAGACAAGTGGCAAAAATGTTACAACAAATTTTTTTCAGTTATTTTCTTATTAGAAAATAAATCGGTGAAGCGACTTTCTTATGCTTAATGTCTTTTCTCTATTTAAAATTTTACTATGATATTTTCGCCATTTGTCCCAACGATTCGTTAGGACAATTTTTGCAGTGATTTGTCCATTTGCCTTTTTAAAAAAAAAGTTTTCTAATTAAATTAAAATTGTTAAAATTACAAATTTGATTAACTAATATAGTGGCGAGTTATTTTCATTGTGCTAATAAAGTTTCGACTGTGTTGGGAGTAGCATGTATGTTCCAAGGTTAGATTTAAATTTTAAAGGAACATCTTCACCTTCTAATTCCTGTGCAATAATAAAGTTACAATTTATTCCGAGGGTTTAAGCGAGTTTACCCCTTTCGTATTACAATTACCTTTTCAAGATCTTCTTCTTTTGTGCTTCTTCACAAGAAATCTTCAGAAGATCTTCAAGATCTTCTCCTTTTGTGCTTCTTCACAAGAAATCTTCAGAAGATCTTCAAGATCTTCTTCTTTTGTGCTTCTTCACAAGAAATCTTAGATCTTCAAAATCTTTTTCTTTTGTGCTTCTTCACAAGAAATCTTCAGAAGATCTTCTAGATCTTGTTCTTTTGTGCTTCTTCACAAGAAATCTTCAAAAGATCTTCTAGATCTTCTTTTGTACTTCTTCACAAGAAATCTTCAGAAGGCACATGTTTCCCTCATTTATTTTGGATAAATTATTGTTATTTAAATCATCCTTAAATTAAAATTAAGAAATTCAAACCATCAACAAATTTAGATCGTTTAAATTTTGTCTTCTTGGAGGGACGACACAGGCCTTTTGTGGCACTGCGAAAATTGTCCTAACGAATCGCTGGGACAAGTGGCAATAATATCACAGTAAAAGACATGTTAAGTATAAGAAAGTAGCTTCAACGATTTATTATAACAAGAAAATAACTGAAAAAAATTTGTTGTGACATTTTTTACCATTTGTCCCAACGATTCGTTAGGACAATTTTTGCAGTGGGGTAATGTACGCTATCGAAAACAAAACAGCTAAACCAACTTACAGATAAGACATTTTCGATTGTATATAGGATAGGGTCAAGATAATCTTACGCAAATGATACTTTTAAAATTTATTTTATTTATTAAAAAGACTAAAGTGGCAATACCTACTTTAACTGTCTGGTAGGTAGTACTCAGGCACGAATTGATAAAACCATACAAATAATTATATTCTGTTCTCTCATATATATCTATATATATGTATATATATATATATATATATATATATATATATATATATATATATATATATATATATATATATATATATATATATATATATATATATATATATATATATATATATATATATATATATTATATATAGAATAATTGACAAAATCAAAGACCGACATGCTGACATGCTCCAATATATGGTTTTTGAATATATTTAGACCAAAGGAAGACTGAGAATTAAAGGAAGGAAGAGTGCTCTTAAACCTTATGAATAAAGTGAATGAAAGAATGGTCATGGTGGTCACCAATGGAGAATTAAATATTATAATAATAATAAAATGTTTTCATCCTGTGTATCTGAAAATAGTTTCAGAAGCCTTTATTATTATTATTATTATTATTATTATTATTATTAATAGTAGTAGTAGTATTGTTATTATTATTATTATTATTATTATTATTATTATTATTATTATTTTATATATGATATTTTATGGCGTAAAAAAGATTTGAAATATTTTTCATAAAAAATCAATATTTAGTATTAGTAATAATAATAATAATAAAAATAATTTCACATTTTCATACCGATATTTCTATGTACTGGGGCATATCGTAATATTAAAACTCTTACGTGAAATACTAGAAATTCACAGTAACAATATTACAACTCTTTAAAAAAAATAAAAAAAAAAAAAGTTAAATGGGAATTAAAGGGAAAGAAATGTTCCCACACCACTCTGAAACTTAGCGTATATTTGCAGTTCGATTCCTATGACGTCACAGAGGCGAGCTCGCCAATCAGCGTCATTCTCATTATAGTCTTGCTAAAGACTGCTTTGAAATTCTTCATCCCGACTCAATCGTTTTCTTCCACTGAGTTAATGAGGCTCGGTTTCGAGTACCGCCGAGTGGCTAGTGTGGCTCGTTCAACCAGCTCTATCCTTTCATTATCGCTGGTTCGATAACGTCGCTAAACTAAATGTCACGTGACTAAGAAGGGGTATCATGGCAGTTCTCATGAGGGGGTAAATGGAGTGCCATAACGTGCACCCGCCGATTTGTATTGATCCTATTGATAAGGGGTTCAATCCTCTGTTTGAGTGGCCCTTCAAAGCATAAGATCCTCATTGAAATCTCTGAACTTATACTAATGACGTCATTTTGAATATATCTAAAAAATAAATTAACTTTTTTTTTATTACGTTTGCAGAAAAATAGAGAATTTGTTTGGAATCATTACTCTTTTTATATATATAAAAGATCAACAGGGGTAACAAAATAATAATAATAATAATAATAATAATAATAATAATAATAATAATAATAATAATAATAATAATAATAATAATAATTAATAATAATATAATAATTAATAATAAATAAATAATAATAAAAATAATAATAAATAATAAATAATAATTATAATAATTATAATTAATATAATTAATAAATAATAACTAATAATAATAATAATAATAATAATAATAATAATAATAATAATTAATAATAATAATAATAATAATAATAATACATATAAGTGAATAAACAATAATAATAATAATAATAATAATAATAATAATAATAATAATAATAATAATAATAAATAAAAATAATGATAATAGTAGTAATATCATACAAATATGAATTCTGACTTAATAATAATAATAATAATAATAATAATAATAATAATAATAATAAAATAATAATAAATAATAATAATAATAATAATAATAATAATAATAATAAAAATTAATAAAACAAATAAAATTAAATAACTTAATAATAATAATAAAAAATAATAATAATAATAATAATAATAATAATAATATAATAATAATAATAATAATAATATAATAATATAATATAATAATAATAATAATAATAATAATAATAATAATAATAATAATAATAATCTACACAAACAAATTAATAATAAAATTAAATAATAATAAAATTAAAATTTTTTTTTATATTCGTACTATATTGATGCAGGGTGTGTCGATAAAATTATATTAACTAAAATAATAATAATAATAATTATAAATAATAATAATAATAATAATAATAATAATAATAATAATAATAATTAATAATAATAATAATAAAATAATAAAAAATAATAAAAAAAAAAAAAAAAAAAAAAAAAAAAAAAAAAAAAAAAAAAAAAAAAAAAAAAAAAAAAAAAAAAAAAAATAATAATAATAATAATAATAATAATAATAATAATAATAATAATAATAATAATAGTAATAATAATAACAATAATAACAACAGTAATAATAATCTCATACGCTGATAAATTGTGAACTTAACAGAATAATAATAATAATAATAATAATAATAATAATAATAATAATAATAATAAATAATAATAATAATAATAATATAATAATAATAATAATAATAATAATAATAATAATAATAATAATAATAATAATAATAATAATAATAATAATAATAATTAATAATAAATATAATAATAATTAATAAAAATAATAAAAAATATAAATAATAATTAATAATTAATAAAATATAATAATAAAAAATAATAAAATAAATAATTAAACTTGACAGAATAATAATAATAATAATAATAATAATAATAATAATAATAATAATAATAATAATAATAATAATAGCAATGATGATTAATAATAATAATAATCATTTTGTTAGTTAATTGTAACAATTACAAGAATAATAAGTATTTATTTTAGTTGATATTTTATTTTTAAGATAATAATAATTTTAATAATAATAATAATAATAATAATAATAATAATAATAATAATAATAATAATAATAATAATAATAATAATAATAATAATAATAAAAATAATAATAATAATAATGTGTAGTTTTAATATAAAATAGTACACTAATAAAGAGGTTTATTTAGTTTATAATAAGATATAAGATTTTAATTTTTAAATATAAAAAAAACGACGAAAAATAGTTAGTCAATTCTTTAGTCAATTCTTAGAAAAGAAAAAAAAATTTTTTTCCTTCAATCTTTTTTTTCTTTTTATTTTTTTTCTTTGTTCCTCTTTTTTTTGGAAGTTTTTACCCATAATTATTTCATTGTTTAAAAAATAAAAAAAAATAAAAATAATAAATACTAAAAGCGTGAAAAGCTTATGACAATAAATTAGGCCGAAATTATTATAGATGGGAACAATAATGGAACCGATTTATTATTTTTCATTCATTGAGTTAGAGACCAATTTATTATGACGTCATCAATAATAAGTTCTTTAAGGCTATTATTCAGAATATAGTCTATGGCTTTTGGCCATTTGCATTGATTTTTTCACGCTTCACTCGTTTTAAAGTTAAACATGAAACCATAAATGTAATATCAAATTTACAGATCATATATATATATATAATATATATATATATATATATAATATATATATATATATATATATATATATATATATATATATTATATATATATATATATATATATATATATATATATATATATATATATATATATATATATATATATATATATATATATTAAAAGGAATGAATGAAAAACGATTAATTTATGTAGTATTCCCCACTTATAACCCATTATTTTATGGTTTCCTTATCAAATAAGACACTACTCTATATCTAAGATCTCGGCAGAGACACGCGGGGATGAATAGAGTGGTCATAAAAGAGATCTCAGCGGGATAACATTTTAACAACACAATCAAAGCGCCATCTATCGGGAAGGAAATCGGTTTTAGGACGCGACAAAAGCCGATTTTCTTCAATTATTTTATTGATTATTTGTTTTCAAACATTAATTCCCATTATTAATAATAGGTTCAATACTGGTTTCGATTTCATTGGCTTTAGAAATCCATTCTCTTCATAAGTACAATAAATTGAAATGGAGAACTATTTTTTTTTTTATTATTATTTTTTATTTGACGATATAAACAAAGTATATAGCCTGAGGAGTGAAGCGCAGTATTGATTTCATTGTGGTTTTATTAAAAATCAAAATGAATTTGAATAACTTCGAAGTAGAAGAACCGTTGAAATACGATGACAAAATTTAATTTAAAAATAAATATAATAAGAATGAAAATAATTATTATTGGAACATAATTAACTAACTTTAATTAAGTTACTTAAAATATTTTTTTATAATTTAACAAATATTAACTCACGTAAATACAAATTAACTTACCGGGTACAAAAAATCTTTTAATATTAAACAATACCAATTAAAGGAAAATTCGTTTTTTTTCGATAAAGTAAGCCGTTTTCTGTTCGTCCACATAATTCCTAAAAAGTTAGTGATGCACCATTTTCGTAAGGGGTTTTTTAGACCATTTTTTTTTTTTTAGAATTTTTTTTTCTAAAATATCATATGTTTTCGAGTCAGCTGATTGCATTTCAACATGGCTGCTGTTCTCTCAAAATATTTCAACTGATGCAAGATCATGAATACTCTGTTGTAAGATAATTATAAACAGCCAAAACAAAATAATAATAAAGCCTATATTGTTGACAAAAAGAAACAACGGTACTGAAAAAATATATTTTCTAATAGACTTAATTATAGTGACTGCTTATGTAGCCTATTAGTATTCCTTTTTGTTTCGTATAAAACTAAAATTTATAAATAATCTTCAAAATCACAATATATTTTAACACATTTATAAATTAATTTAAAACATTGACACAAAATGTCACTTAAACATCGCGATGCAAATGGCAGCTACAAAAATGGGCTTGTTTACATCTAATATTAAGGGAGAATTTAGTCATATCGAAAAGTATCTTCAGGATTTCTAAGAAATCTAAGGTCGTGACGTCATTTTCGCGCGGAAATCGGGGAGTTTTCGCGCCTAAAGTGACGAATAGAACGCTTTTTCTCTCCCAAATTTTTAGAAAACTTAATATTTAAGTAAAACTTGGGCTAACAGAAACGGCTCTAATTGGAAAATTACAGAAATAATTAAAACAATAAAAATCTGTTAATATTTTAATGTTAATTAATGCACATAAATTGAAAAACAATCGTTGTTATATGCAAATGAACATGTGGTTATAACACTCTCATGATATATATATATATATATATATAATATATATATATATATATATATATATATATATATATATATATATATATATATATATATATATATATATATATTATATATATATATATATATATATATATATATATATATATATAATTTAGGATGATAGCCACAATTAGAATATCTAAAAAGACTGAAAATGCTCATCTTAAACAAGACTGTGGAGATGAGTAAGACTGGTTCAAATATATTTGCTATATTAACATTTGTGGCAAAAGATCCAAGTAATTATATTCAATAAAGAGATTTTTTATTTTTTTATTTTTATTATTTATTTATTTTATTTTATTTTTTTTTTTGAAGACAAAAAATAAAAAAAAAATTAAAAAAAAATAAAAATTTGGTTTTCAATTTTTTACATATCTTATGAACTATTCTTGACCTTCAAATATAAACGTACCATTTTTGGAGTTAACCATCTCTT
>SEYY01015847.1:155000-165000 GCA_009176605.1 Armadillidium nasatum | reverse complement strand
TTTTTTCATTGTAAACAACAAATCATGGTTTTAAAAGCGTCCTTTATAAAGTGCGAAAATATATTGAGAAAGAGGACGTTTAAGGACATTATTGGCAATCCTGTCAAATAAAGACTCCCTCGAGAGACGACGATTTCAGAGCTACCAACATTTCATTGTTTAGTTCACTTTAAACATAAAAAAAAAATGACATCAGTTGAACCAAGTTATCAGAAACCGCTTTTTCGATAAATAGAAAAAGATGACATTGATAAACTCGAATTCTATGTATATTTAAGGCTCGGAATAATGTTAATAACAATTTTTATTTCTTTTTTTTTATTCTTTTTTTTTTATTTTTTTGAATTTTCTTTCTTTTTTTTGTCTTTCATTCTTGTACTCGTTCAGCAATTGTAAAACAGTCTTCTAACTAAGATTTTTCCTCTTCTATTTGAATATCAATTTTAAGGCAATTGAAATTGCTTAACAAATGTTCTGAAAAACCTAATGACAGTATATATATATATATATATATATATATATATAATATATATATATATATATATATATATATATATATATATATATATATATATATATTATATATATATATATATATATATATATATATATATATATATATATATATATATATATATATATATATAATATATATATATATATATATATATATATATATATATATATATATATATATATATATATATTATATATATATATATATATATATATATATATATATATATATATATATATATATATATATATATATAGGCCAGAGTGTACTATAGCATCCATAAATATTTCAAAAACTACTAAACGCACGTTAAAAAGGATTATATTTTTGAAATATTTGGCGAATTTTCAGTAAGAAAAATTGGGAAATAAAAAAAAAACAGAATAATTTTAATACGTACGTAAGTGATAGTTTTTTAATACAGAATAAAACATCGTACGTCTGGCAGTAGGCTTCTATAGGCAACAATCCATCTATCAGTTATTTTTGTATCTCACGGCAAACTTCGGTCGTTCGGTTATGATAAGTCGACTAAGTTCGCTAGAAAACTAAATTGCAAATTATAAAATAGAAATTATCGTACCAAAGCCAACTGTTTTAAAACTTATTTTTACATCTTTTACTATTTTCTTCCTCAAAATTCAACAAAGATTCCAAAAATGTTACCCTTTTTAACGTACGTTTAGTAGTTTTTGAAATATGTATGGATGCTAAAGTACACTCTGACCATATATATATATATATATATATATATATATATATATATATATATATATATATATATATATATATATATATATATATATATATATATATATATGTGTGTGTGTGTGTGTGTGTGCGCGCGCGTTTGTGTGTGCATGTGTGTATCAGTAGCGTCCAGTGGTATTCTAGAATTAAAGAAAAAATAATAAGCCATAGCCAGTTAAAAGGCCGACATGTCCCAATACACTGCTTTTGAAAATGTTCATGTAACAGGAACTTGGAAAAATAGATAAATGGAATGTCTTTCATATTTTACCAGTAGAGTATATGATGGATTGGACATAGCAGTTAAGTCTTGGATCAGAGAGTTGGATAGAGAGGATTCCGAAGAGCAGTGCCCATTGTAAAAGCGATATAAAAGAGTGACTCAAAAATTTTACTGACAGAAGAAAATTGTATAAAGTTAGAGTGAACAGGATGAGTTATTAGGACGAAAAGCTCTAGACTAAATCTTTTCGAGGAGATCTGTTTGAGTGGAACAACCTCAGATATGTGAGTCATACTCCATACGGGGGAGAACGACACTCTATAAAGAATAAGCTGCTGGGATAGTGTGAGGAATTTATGAAAGATTTCTCAAAACACCCAATCTCTTAGTTGCCTGTTTATTACAAGAGACAATGTCATCCTTTTGGCTATTTCGAAAGATCAACAAAGAGGAAATTAAAATAAAAGAAAAGAATATTAAGAATAAACGAAGGTTTGAGTTGGATATAAAAAAAGATCAAGGAACTGAGTTTTTGAAGCATTAAAAACAACCATGTTTTCTCTGCCATATCAGAAAGACTAGTATGATCAAAGGTTAACAGTTTCAAGGCTATCCTCATAGCATGAGTTATTCGAAGTTGATTGGGAAGTCTTCCAAAAAGAAAGGAGTAATGTTAGGGTGGATAGGCAATGAAGTGATAGAGAGAGAGAGAGAGAGAGTTTATTAAAGAAAAGTTCCAAAAAAGTTGGTGGTAATATGGTAATATACAGAGCAGAGAGGTATCACTATATCGTCGCTGTGAAATCAAACCGGCATATCTGCAAAAATTGAGTTTTTGAGTTTTTGGTGTCAAAAGATTTCTTTTTTTCCAGTCTATTTTTATGTCAAACCGGCATATCGTATAGTTGAATAAAACTCCGTCAAATGCCGTTGGGCCGGAATGCATTTACGTGTAAAAATCCCATTTGCGTAAAATTTAAAGCTCTCAGGTGAAAAATACGAATTTTGCAGAAATGCCGGTTTGATTTCACACCGACGTTATGTAGATTTAAAGGATTAACGGTGGCCGTCTACAACAGCTGCTATAGAACGGCCAGAAAGGAAATCATAGAGTAATATATATTATATATATATATATATATATATATATATATATATATATATATATATATATATATATATATATATATATATATATATATATATATATATATATATATATATATATATATATATATATATATATATATATATATATATTCCCTAAGGAAAATATAGAAGCCTTAATGAAGAACAAATATGCACATATGTTGCTCAACTTGGCTCTCTGAAAAAAAAAAAAAAAATAAAAGGAAAAAAATAAAAGAAAAAAAATTGTTTACAAACAAAATTGTCCTCCCTTCAATTTTGCGTTAATTTTGCATAGAAAACGAGAGCTTCATACGTTTCCCGAAGAGTCTTTTAGGGGTAACTTAATATTTTTTTTCCTTTCATCACAGAATAATAATAATAGTAATTAGCTCCTGGAACAGATATTCAACTGAGAGTGTGTAAACAACTTAATGCATGCATATTGACGTGGGAATATATATATATATATATATAATATATATATATATATATATATATATATATATATATATATATATATATATATATATATATATATATATATATATATATATATATATATATATATATATATATATATATATTTATGAGCGGCGTCGATCGAGCATTCGCCTAGCAAGCCACAGGTCCAGGGTTCGAGGTCTGGTCGGAGTAGAGAAATTTGGGCAGTTCTCTTTTGCGCTTGGCCCAGCTCACTTATGCGTAATAAGTACACCAGCGGAATGCTTGCTGCAGGTGGAATCAAAATCGGCATCCGTATTAGAACTGGCCAGCCAGCGGATGTTTGCCGTCGGCCAGTGAAACCCTTGGTTCATCCTTGAATGAACCTACAGACAGGTCTAATAACCCTTCCTGCGCGGATTTTGATTTGTATATATATATATATATATATATATATATATATATATATATATATATATATATATATATATATATATATATATATATATATATATATATATATATATATATATATATATATATATATATATATATATATATATATATATATATATTATATATATATATTACTTCTTTACCATGACAATGTTGTTATTATTTTAGACTTTTGTAGTTGCTTTTATATTATAGTTTACTAGAGTAGACAAAACTATGTTTATCGGCATTGTTTATCTGTTGACAGATCTCCTGATAAATTCTTTTGACAAAGTCTGTTGACAGACTGCTAATGGCTTCATTTGGCTAAGAATAAAATAAAAATGAATTGTATAAAGAATATTTTTGGAATCTCTTTTAATGTTATTCATTATATTTTCATATTATACAAATTAGTTAACATACATTCTCTCTTCTCTCTCTCTCTCTCTCTCTCTCTCTCTCTCTCTCTCTCTCTCTCTCTCTCTCTCTCTCTCTCTCTCTCTCTCTCTCCGTAGAACTTTGTCAGATATTTTTAATTTTTCCTTATTTTGTTAATTCATTTTTATTTTAATTTTTTTTTAAATTCATTTTTTATTTTAAATTTTTTTTTTTTTTTTTTTTTTTTTTTTTCTGTTTGTCTGTCTGTCTGTCTGTCTCTCTCTCTCTCTCTCTCTCTCTTTCTTTCTTTCTCTCTCTCCCTTTATTTATCTATCTAGCAAAAAGCATGAAGAGCTGAGCCATCCCCATAAGAATGAATAGAATTAGAAGAACAGATGAAAAGTTCGTTAATAAAAAGTCAGGAAAGAGTATGAGATAAAACCGAACCTTGAGGAACACCACAACTAACAGAGCAGAAGTAGTCGCTCCATCAAAAATTAAAATTTATGAGATCGAACGATATGAGAGAAAACTAAACGTGACATGAAAGGTGAAGAAGGAGCCCAAAAGAACGAAATCTTAGAGAGCACCGATACTCGTCATAACCAATTAAAAGCTTTGGATATGTTAAAAGTGCCGCTAGTTCAGAGAACAGTCGTTAGTTACCTTAGAGAATCGAAAGATATTCTAATGACCGGTGCCGCTATTCAAGACTTCCCATAATCCCTCTGTTCAGAGGACAGTCGTTAGTTATCTTAGAGAGTCGAAAGATATTCTAATGACCGGAGTTAAAGGAATGAGACTTCAGATGGCTTAGGAAATAAGAATTAACTATAGATTCAAATATCTTAGACAGAATACAAGAGCAATGTGGTAACAGTTATAAGGTTCAAGAACACCTTTCCTTGGAATCAGCTGAATATTTGGGCATTTCCAACAAAGAGAAAAGGTTTTAGCTTTATTGTATATAAAGAAAAGTTAAACGAATACAGGTTCAAGTTCAGAAGCACACTTCTTCAAAACACGGGGAGGAGAGTCATTCTGCCTGCTTACCTTTCCTAATTTTAGTAGAATGCTATTGCACCCAGTCATATTAATTCCCTGGTCAAGACACAGAATACGTAAGAGGAGAAGGAGTAAGATGGGGAATGCCAAAGTTGTGTAAGATGGAAATAGTAGAATTAAAAGGAGATCAAAGAAGCCTTTCAGTAGGATCATTAGCTACAGATCTATCAGAGCGAATAATAAGGGGAAAACGTAAGATTTACAGAACCTTAGAAAAACTTCTGTTTACAAACCAGAATCTTCTTTACCAGCTAGATCAGTGAAGGCCAATGATCAAAGGCATTTCCGTTTAGTAAAATTAAGCTTACCCTGTCGATTTCAAACAGAATGAAAATTAGCAATAGCAAGTGACAGGAGAGCGAGTTTTTAAACATTCAACGAATATTTACTGCCTCTTGCCTGAATGTTACTAGAACAAGTTCCCACTTTTCGATATATATATATATATATATATATATATATATATATATATATATATATATATATATATATATATATATATATATATATATATATATATATATATATATATATATATATATATATATATATATATATATATATATATATATATAGGACGTTGTTTGTTTTATAGAACCAGGATTTTTTTTTCCTTTTGAGGTTGGTATTCCTAAGTCATGTGACAGTTTCTTTCTTATTATTTTCGTTTGTGGAAGTGTAAATTCAGTGTCTTATAATGTCAGATTTTTGTGATACATATATTATTTTTATCATCACCACTCACGGGTCGGAGGTACGGGAGGCAGGGGCCCCTTAGACATATGACTTTGTGAAATACATTTACATTTTTCACTGTATTACAGCAATAATATTACGATAATTTCATCTATGTATTTAGGTTAATATTTTCTGGAGAACGTTGGCAACTTTATTACTTACAATTACCAACTGGTTTTTTTAATTCCACGATAACAAAATGACAATGGTTCCATGAAACAAACACCATCCATATATATTGAGAAAATACTTGCATTTTGCTTTTAAAGATAAAATTATTTTGGTTTTATATTTGCTTCTTAGTGAAATACAAAATCTCTGGTTAAAGTTTGAGGTGACAAAATTTCGCTAAAAAGGGATTGCCTTTGGGAATGGCAACAATAAGTTTGGTTAGGCGATTTTTTGAACACGCTAGAGTTACTTGCTAATATACCTTAGACCTCGTTGCTTATAAAATTGAAAATGTAAGTTTTGTTGTAAAGATTATATCAACCCACGAGGATCAAGATCTTCAGGAATTAAGTATAACCTATATTAAACCTTTCTCTATTAATTGTTTACTGAAAATATTAGGGCTGGAATTTGGGCTCAGATTGCTATATGGGAACTAAAGACATTGACGACCTACTCTAGTTTTGATTTGCATAGTTTGATCTTAATTTTAGCAAAGAGTAGGCTTGATAGGCATTTTATGGGGTTTAAAAATTGACTGTAATACATGACTAACATTTTAAAGTTCTAAATGGTAATAGAGTCAAGATTTATTTGCCCTGATGTTTATATGGCAATTGTTCAGTTGAGAGAGGTACTATGACTTTTAAAATACCTAATAACTTAATTAAAGTCTTTAACGTTTAAAGGCACGTCTCCTTATCCACTTTTTTATGGAAATACTACTAAAAGTTATAAATAAATATCAGAAATTTGGCATGAAGCTCATTTTATTTTAATACTCGGTGAGTCTCTTTAAATTCTTATTGTTTATAATTACTTTTTCTTTAGGCTAATATATCTTAACATTTGGTTTATTTTACTTTAAAATTAGGACAGACAGTCACATTACTGTCTCTTATTTGTCTTCAGGGTTTCTTTAAAAAGTAAATCCCGATATATATATATATATATATATATATATATATATATATATATATATATATATATATATATATATATATATATATATATATATATATATATATATATATATATATATATATATATATATATATATATATATATATATATATATATATTAAGCACTTATAATTAATAGCATTTTAAGTAGTCTATAAAAGCTATGAGAAATAAAGCTCTGTGAACAATAAACGTAGACTGCTTAAAAATTACATTTTTATAAAAAATAATTAAAAAAGTTCTTTACAAGAAGCATAAAAATATATTACATTTGAAGAAAGCCCTTTGACGATAGAAGAAACGAGGTCTTATTTAATCCATTATGGCAAATAAACAAGCGGTAATTTTAACGTCAAACCAAATAAGGTTTGAAAGATCTGTTTGACATTTTTTATTCTTCATTCTTTAAGAAGAAAAGAGTTTGGAATGATAGCGACATCTGGCATCTAATTTGCCGGAGGTTTTTTAGCTGTAAACAAATATATGAGATAAATCTTCTAGACTTATTTATTAAAAATTTCTTGCAAAATAATTTTAATAAATAAATTAAACCATATTATTATTATTATTATTATTATTATTATTATTATTATTATTATTATTATTATTATTATTATTATTATTATTATTATTCACGATTCAAAGATATATTAAAAAATAAATAGAAGTTTAATAAAATAATGATAATGATGATTCTTATTGGAGTTGAGGTAGGGGGTGGAAGGTGGGGGAGAGGGTTAGTACTGTCAAACGACACCCGATCGTGACACCTTTTCACCGTTAATAAAAGTTAATTTATTCTTTCGAACATATTTTCAGTTTTGTCGAAGTGTCGAAAATGAGATCGAAATTACCCTCGGTTTGGGAACTTATTTTCAAGTGATTGCATATGGATTGCAATCTGCTCTGCCATATCAAATTACCTATATATATATATATATATATATATATATATATATATATATATATATATATATATATATATATATATATATATATATATATATATATATATATATATATATATATATATATATATATATATATATATATATATATATATATAATAAATAATATCTATTATAATATAGGTCGACAAGCATCAAATCGGGGGCAGGCAGACCCCCGTAGACATATGCTGGGTATAACACCCAATTTAAGTTTTTTAGTTCATCAATTGTCGTAAAAAAAACTTTTTTTTAAACATCTTACTTTGAACCACAGTAAAAATTTTGTGGATCCTCAAACTGGAGCTTACACCCAAAATATAGAGGCTACATGGAGTGTACTTAAATATTAAAATTAAAAAAATATATTTATATATGTATATATATTTTTTTAATTATTTTCCATTTATTTTTCAGAGAGAGTTCCCGGTATCGGTATCGGTATATATATATATATATATATATATATATATATATATATATATATATATATATATATATATATATATATATATATATATAGTTATATATATATATATATATATATATATATATATATATATATATATATATATATATATATATATATATATATATATATATATATATATATATATATATATATATATATATATGTGAAGAAATAACCCAACAGTAAATAAAAAAAAATTTTGGCAAGCGTTTTCGAACTACGTATACCTTTTTAAGACTAAAGTGCTTAAAGAAGTTAAAAAGTAAAAAAAGTTAAAACGGGAACCAGCTTCCAAGGGAAAGCAGTTAATGCAATAGAATTTAATTGCTTCCCTTGGAGCTGGTCTCTGTTTTAACTTTTTACTTTTTCAACTTTATTTTTGGTTTGAAAAGGTATATGTAGTTCCGAAAACGCTTGCCAAATTTTTTATTTATTTTTGGGGGATATATATATATATATATATATATA
Source organism: Armadillidium nasatum (assembly GCA_009176605.1). Lineage (NCBI taxonomy): Eukaryota > Metazoa > Arthropoda > Malacostraca > Isopoda > Armadillidiidae > Armadillidium > Armadillidium nasatum. The sequence goes on along the minus strand of SEYY01015847.1, from coordinate 156,298 downwards.
TATATATATATATATATATATATATATATATATATATATATATATATATATATATATATATATATATATATATATATATATATATATATATATATATATATATATTATATATTTTTTTTTTTTTTTTTTTTTAATTAAATTTAAAAATAATTTTTTAAAAATTTAAAAAATTTTTTTTTTTTTTTTTTTTTTTTTTTTTTTTTTTTATTTTATTTAAAAATTTAAAAAAAATTATTTTTAAATATTTAATGAAATGTTTAATATTTTATTTCATACATTATTCTTCTGCTCAATATATAAAGATAGTAAGTTCAATTGGTAATAATAATAATAATATAATAATAATAATAATAATAATAATAATAATAATAATAATAATAATAATAATAATAATAATAATAAATAATAATAATAATATAATAATAATATAAAAAATAAATGGAAAGAAAAATCACAACAGCTCCGCCCCAGCTCCGGATATATATATATATATATATATATATATATATATATATATATATATATATATATATATATATATATATATATATATATATATATATATATATATATATATATATATATATATATATATATATATATATATATATATATATATATATATATATATATATATATATATATATATATATATATATATATATATATATATATATATATATATATATATATATATATATATATATATATATATATATATATATATATATATATATATATATATATATATATATATTATAGATGCATATTTATCTCTTTACACTTTAAGGACTAAACTGGATCCCTATTTTGATTATGATCCTTTTCTAAATGGGTTCGAACTCCATTCAAATAAAAGGATTGAAATCCGTTAAAGACGTGACGTCTCTTCAAGTCAAAGGATTCGGACAACTTCTAAATAGGATTCACTCCTTTATAACAAAGGTTTAATTCAGAGATAAAAAGGTTTGTTTATGATTTTCTCTACAAAGAGAATTTTCGTGGTCAAAAGTAATAAATAATTCTTTTTTTTTAATATTTTATTTATTTATTTATTTTTTATTTATTTATTTATTTTTTTAAATTTTTTTTTTATTATTTCTGAACTCGCGGAGTGAGTTTATTGTGCGCTATTATTTATCATAAGATTTATTTAACACATATATATATATATATATATATATATTATATATATATATATATATATATATATATATATATATATATATATATATATATATATATATATATATATATATATATATATATATATATATATATATATATATATATATGAT
>SEYY01015847.1:97500-145000 GCA_009176605.1 Armadillidium nasatum | reverse complement strand
ATGCAAAAAATGCAACAAATTAAGATAAATATTTTCAGATCAACCTCGGTCAGGTTTTTTATTCAACAATGTAGTTACCATCTTACATTAAAAAGTACACAACCATTATGATAATTATTATTATGATTATTATTATTATTATTATACATCACAGAAAAAGATTTTAATTTACTTTGGCCTCGCTAAAAGCTTAAAACAACGTTGCATATATTAATATATAATATGGCATATATATATTTCTTAATAATAATGAAAAATTGTTTCAAAAATATTTCTTTCAAATTCTTTTTCATCTTTCAATCAGTCAGAGATCAAAATTTGACACGGTTAAATTTTGAATGTTGTTTCTTGCTGAAAGGAGAAATAAATAAATAAATAAATAATATCTTAAAAGTAAACTAGAAAATGTTCTGTCATTCTATATATATTAACATTAATCCCAGTTTTTTTTTTATTTACTTCATTTGTGTAATAATTTTTTCTGTCAACAAAATTCTATCAAAAATTTAAAAAAAAGAATTTTCTCTTGCATGCACTCCTTTATGTGTTTTAACATGTTCTATTAAGGTAAATTATATTTCCAAACACTTTTATAATATTATAGAATGTTAAGTACAGTATTAACTATTAAGATCATTAGATATTACAACAGCGTGATTATTTATTTAATTATAATTCAAAAACTCTACTCAGTTACATAACACACAAACACTGACACCATATTTCCTTATAATATAGGAGAGAGCCCGTTATAAGTGAATTAAAAGACGCAAATCTGTATCAAGAATGATGTGAGTCAAGAATGATGAAATTATGGAATGTATAAGATTTTAAGAATGAGAGAGAAAAACTTAATAAGGGTGACATGCATTCATATTCTTACATGCTCTAAAATAGGTAATGTAAATTACAAGGAGGATAAAGGCAAAGGAACTCCCATCTCTTTGTTCGAGGTAAAGATAACGTAAAAAAAAATTGATCATTTATTTAAGTTGTATGTGAAAGAATCTCAATATATTTAAGAGAAAAGCAAAAATACCTTCAAAATATGTAGTGTCCATGGCATCATCGGGTTGCGGGACAAAAGGAGCTACTGAATCCAGAAGGTTGTCCCAGTCAATACTCTTAAAGAGTACGAATTCTCTGAGTTTCTTAAGACCAGGTCTTAAGTTTTGATCGCAAGTCAGAAGAGCATCAATGCATGAAACAGCGGCATTTGATAGAGCTTCTTCTCCTTCTGGCCAAGGAATATCTGTAATTTGAATTGACAAACAAAACTTTGGCTACTCCTCTATATGTCATGTTATAATAAGTTTAGGATAAATTTAAATATTGATTCCAAGGAGTAATATCCGTCTACCGTGGCTCAAACGGTAGAGTGATTGACTCACGTGCTTGAGGGCGCCGGTTCGTTCCCACTTGGGGATCCTAGGTAATATACTACCTAGAAAAGTTCCTCTCTTCGAATAGGGCAATGCCCGTAAGATGTGAACTTTTAAAAATAATAATAATAAAAAAAAATATATAAGTATATGACATGTCATACATTAAACAATCTCATTCTTAACATGTTAAAACCTTTTCTGCAACTTACCTCGTTGTAAAATATTATGAAAAACTCCTTCAGGAGTTTCATCATTAAAAGGGGGAACACCTGTCATAAACTCGAACAAACAAACTCCAAGAGCCCACCAATCAACCGCTGGTCCTGAGGAATAATAAATTAGTAATCTGGATACAGCGAGAATAAAATAAAAAAAAGAAAAGAAAATCCAAGAAATAGAGTAAAACTCAAGACTTTGAATATATCTAGGAATAAAGCTGCTTAAGAAAACTTATTGCAAAAAATGAGAATGCAAAAATTTCAGGAAAATTAGAATTAATTATAAGAGTTTTCAAATCATTAACCTTCTTACAAGTGTTTAAGTACTTTAACTTTTTCAGAAAAACATAAATAATAACGAAAAATATCAAACCTCTGTTCTTTTATAAAAATTGACAAAATTATTATATTGCACTTCCTGAAATCTATTTACAATAGTTTTAAATAGTGTCAAGGTTTTCGGCTCTTCAATTATTGCTCCCCCATAAAGGGTTGCATATTCATGAGAAACCAATGTGTAGCTTCCACCCTCTCACTGTCAAGTTGGAGTAGGTGATATTTCGAAATTAATTTAGGCAAAAATTTTTTTAATCATATGCTATTTTAATTTTTTTTTGTTATTCTTATTATTTGCCTAAAGTCAAAAAGAAAACTATAGAAAATTTTCTCGTCCTGAAACTTTTAAAAAGAATTCCGCTTAGTTCTGACGTCTCATTAGACCAGGAGTTATTTTTTCCTTACAGCACGGAAGATACATCAGGAACTCTTGTCAGAAAAGGAACTTTCATTTTCTGAATGCAAAATAATTTTCCTACCGTTTACTTTCAGCTTATATTTTAGAAGATAAAAATAATACTTTCAAAATAAGGATAATAAAAATTCCCATTTTATTTTTACAAATGATGGAAAAAATAACTCATCCAGAACCTACGAAAATATTTAACCATAAATAAATAAGAATTTAAACTATTTAAAAAAACTACCATACCATGGCCAAGCTTCAGGAGCAACTCGGGAGCTAAGTAATCTGGGGTGCCAAGAATGCGAGACTGTTCTTCTGATGATAGTGCCTTACCCCTACGGACACTTTTTGGGGGTCTTAAGGGAGTTTGGCCACGAATCCTTTGTAGAGGAGTGGTTGGTATACTCTATAATCAGAAATAATAATAATAATAATAATATGATATTATTATTAAACTTATTCACCAATATTTATTTTCCCATCCAAATGGGAAACATGAAGGAGAGATCAACATTAAAATGACAAACAAATTACTTACCGGCATTCTTGCTGGCGTGTGAAAACTATTAAAAGGGTGACTGGAATTGGGATGCTGACCTGGAGAGACAAAGGTTGAGCTTCTTTCAGAAAGTTCCTTTGTATGTAGATCTCCTACAGCATCACTTTCACTATACCATCTAACGAGCTGTAAAAATAATTTGAATTGACAGATGACCTCTTTTAAAATCACAAAGAATTAAAATCAACAAAAATTTGATGACAGGAAACATTCTTTCCCCTGGCCATTTCACTTGTTTTTTTCGGCTGCAACCTTACCCTCTCCTATCTGTAACATTTAATTTAAAATGGAGAGAGTGTAGAAGGAAATGTATCATCAAGCACTTTGCAAAAAGGATTTAATTTTTGAATCTAGTTGTCTAGTGTTATGAGTGGAGAATGTACTTAAGCTAAACTGAAGAACATCGAGTATGAATTCAAATGTAATATAAAACATCGTTACCTCCATGACATTAATAAAGGAATAGGAAGCGACCCAAAATTTGAATAGTCCACCAGACAAAAAAAAAAAAAAAAAAAATCCTGCAGGTTTCAGAAGGTAGAAAAAAACTAATTAAAAAACAGTAGGGTAACTCGAAAATGCTTATAGAATATTACTTTAAAATCTACATGTTATTTGCCTTTAATAAGATCCAAAAATTAAACGCTACTAAAACTTGAATCTTTTTCCGACGCTTCTGCTTCCTTTGTGTATTAATAAATAAAGAATCCTTACTGGATCAAAATACAAGTGTTTCAAATGTTTAGAAATGCTATATGTTTTTACATTCGAATCCACGCGGATGTAGATAAATTACAATACGAAATATTACATGAAGCAAAGGTCCCAGCAGTTGTAGATAAGGTTGAACTGAAAACATAGTTGTACAAATACTCTCAATATACTACAAAGTACTATGCACAGTTTACTACTTAATAAAAACAATCTAATTAATCTATAAAGTTAAGGTTAGCAAACGCATACGGTACACACACTCTTGTTCTTGCCATTTTCAATAACCAAAACAATGTACACTTGGCTTGACATCCAAATCAAATTAATTTTATGGTAAAAAAAAGTCATACTAACAATAAATAATAATTAGAATAAAAAAATAAAAAATAAATACCTTAGATGTATACGACACTTCCATTGGTAGATCCACTGGAAGAAATACTTCACTTTCTACGCTAACATTATCTCTTAGGATACTTTGGGTGCTGCTATTCACATCTCTGAATAAATAAATAAATAATAATAGTAATAATAATAATAATAATAATAATAATAATAATAATAATAATAATAATAATAATAATAATAATAATAATAATAATAATTAGAATTAGGAATTAGAAAGGAATTCTTCAAGAGAATCCTACTGTAACTGAAAACTTATTTTACCACTTAATAAATTTTAATTTATATTTAATTACGTATTGAGAGATTCTGAACATTTATTCAAAATGATCTATCTATGCAAGAAGAAGTCATTTTCATATATATCCCTTCAATGATCACATGGTTATTTTCACATAAAAGTCACACTGAATATTTTTATTCATTAAGAGAAACTTTCAACCCAATTTTAATGATGTAAGAATTTAAATCACATACTTATGAATGTGATCAGAAAATTTCAAATAAAAAGAGGAAAGTAGAATATGAACTCTAACAACAACCACTCTTTTAAGCTCCCTTTGTTTATAAAAAAAAAAAAAAAAAAAAAAAATAGTATATTTAACTTCTAAAAAGGGATTAAGGGACGCATGACATATTGCCAAGATTATTTACATGAGAAAAAGGCATAATAATATCCTGTCAATAAAATAATAACAAGACTACAAAAAAAAGCAGTACAATAAAAAGTGACATAAACAAGTATAACAAATTTCACCATGAAATAAAAGAGGCGAACATTTAACATACAATACATACCCAACTGAACTTTTCCTAAACGATGACTCCGAGAAATGACGTTTTGGTGTAACAAAATTTCGAGGCGAAGAATTAACATTGTTACTAATAGTTTGTAACGGAGTTCGTTGAATATTCCTTCTCTTATATGGCTTTTCTTCCGAATCTAGTGAAATTTGTGATAGCTCTTGAGTGACACCTGTACCATGAGAATATTCCGTACCATTACGAGACGGAATACGCTGATTTTTTTTATGATTGGATTTAAGAGGTACTTTAAATTCTTCCTTTGCTGATTTTGTATGAGTTTTATCGTCTGGGTCTGCGTAAATCGATATTGAAACTTTGGAGCCTACCGATACGTCGCTACTGTCAACTAAGCTTCTTGTTTTTGAGTGATGATGATGGTGACAATGACTGTTGTCCAGTATGACCAAATAATTTACATCCTATCTTTTTAATGTCGTTGCAACCCATTTCACGATTATCAATTGTATCGTGAAAAAATATTGGAGAGCTTGTAGCTATATCTGATGCTTTTCTTTCTCCAAGAATGTTATTTGGTAAAGAAAACTGTTGAGGTAAACCAACAGGAGACATATGATCCTCTAACTGCGATAGAGCCCGAATTCGAGGATTTAATTTTATTGTGTCTGTGGGATCAATATCGTGAGACATGAAATGTTCAATTGAAGAAATTAATTTAGTATCATCTAATTCTAAATTAGAAACTTCAAAATCTACATCAGAGTCCCGTTTCCTTTTTGAAGACTCAGTTCCTCTGCTTTCCGTATATATTTCTTTATCATCCTGATTTTCCAACTCGGCATTAATTTTTTCATTCTCTTCTCCTTTGGAATTTGGAGAACTACTAATAATGTCTTTTGACTCTCCCATAACAGGAAATCTGAATACAGTATCATCACTCTCACCTGAACTGCTTGTCTGTTTCTCTTCAAATGAATCTTCTTTACCATAATCGATACTATTGTCTCTTGAAGAATGCCCAGGAGTATGAAGAGGAAGAATTCCACTTTCATGTCCATCTGAATTTAAAGAAACATCAAAATCACTGGAAGTATCAATTCCTTTGCCACCACTTTCTTTACCGGCTTGAGGCTCGGGCATTTCATTTGAAGGTGACTTCGAAGGTGATTTAAGAGGGAAAGGATTAGGAGGGGAGGACAAGTTAGCACTTAGAAGTACACTTTTATCAAAGGGTTTTTGTAAAGACATTATTTCACAAGTATTAGACTTGTCAGGTGGTGATGATTCAAAATGGTGCTCCATTGTGTTTGGCAAGGATGGTGATTCACCTATATATATATATATATATATATATATATATATATATATATATATATATATATATATATATATATATATATATATATATATATATATAATATATATATATATATATATATATATATATATATATATATATATATATATATATATATATATATATATATATATATAATATATAATATAAAAAATGTAAAAAATATAAAAATGCAAAATATAAACAATATACAAAGAGAACCATAACAAAAATAAAATAATGTTTTTGTCGTTTCAGGGAGATGGCCTGTTGCTCAAAGGAAGAAAAAGAAGAAACATGAATCAAATGCCAAAGAGGGTATTACGTAGTGTTGATTTTTACTCCTGTCTCTTCATACAGTTTATATTTTTTACTTAATTCACCACTTTTCTATCTGAGATGGGAATAGTATGCAGAGAATTGGGTGGGATTTGTTTAAGATATTATGGCTGCTTCATTGTTGTTGTTGTTTTTTTTTTTTAAAGGAAAAAACAGAGAAAAGAAGAAGAGAGAGAGGAGTTTCATTTTGCAAAAGTAAAGAGGCTGTAATTCCAAAAATAGAAAGAGAAAAAAAACTGGACTAGATCCAGGTGAGTGGGAAAAAGACTTTATACTAAATGAACTTGTTACTAATAAATTTGAAAAATATGAATAATGGTGGAGAAACAATAAAATTTGTAGAGACGTTCTTTTCAAGTTTTTTTTTTTTTTTTTTTTAACTTAACACCAGCAAGAGTCTTGAAGATTTCGTAATCTCGTTTCAATGTAAGAATGGTGCAATATTGATGGTGAATATCATCTAGAAAGTATTGAACAATATTTTGAGACATTTATGGTGAAAACTGTACATAAACTATATATTGTTGGTGGAAATAAGAAACTACAAACGAAGTAATTAAAAGAAAAAAATTAGGAGCAACTTTCTCATTATTTACATCTTTTTAAAAAAAGTGATTTGGGTATTAATTTTCTCTTATCTTAGGGAAAACGATGCAGCTTTGGGAAGGGAGAAGATTTTATTTTGGATTTCATGTTTATTTTATGTCATTTCATTTTATTTTATTTTACATTGTGAAAGGAAATATTTTTTATTGGAGTTGAAGTTTAACAAATGGATGATTAAAATGTAGGAAGAATGAGAGAACATTTAAGAAAAATGGAATATTCACACAAGTCATTGGAAGAACAAAATATAAATAATCATTAAAACTTGAAAGCAAAAAAATTTTTGAATGTTTTTTTTGAATCTATCCAAAGTAGAAAAAAAAAAATTAAGTACCAATATCACATTGAGAAGAAACGTTTACATGGCTCGAAGGAGTATACGATTCTGATTCTAAGCTTGCAGCTTTCATGGGTGTTGTTACAGATAATTTTGAGCGTCTCTTCTTCCATTTGAGGGCGTTTTGAGGCGTCTGCTGGTCATGGACGCTGCCTGGGAGTTGTGGAGTCGAAGTAGAACAATGAGAAGATTGTGACACATTTCTGTTTTGTACTCTGCTCATGCTCGTGTTTGTAGTTGTATTTCCATCTTCCGAGCTCTATAATAAAAAATAATAATAAAGATAATAATAATATAATCAGCAAACTTCAGCCTTGAACAGTCAAATAATTTTAAGATCAACTCCATAATACTGGTATAAATTTTGAAAGGGTTGTAAGAAAACATTGCGAGGCTGATGTGTTAATTATTAATTCTGCAATATTTGTGGGCATTTGCACTCCCGTTCTCGATGGTACGTCCCTTCTATTTATCACTGACAAAAGATATACTCAGTATATTTCCAATCTAACACAAGGAGAGCTTATAATTAATAATGTCGGCATTATACAAGCAATAAAAAAAAAATGTAATCTGGACTCTCATTCAAAATCAGAAAAGTTTGTAGCTTGGATTTTATTGACATTACCTTACCATTTAAAATTTAAATATAACAAAACTAAATAAGACATTATTCATTATTACTTACAAAAGATAAATGTGACGTCAATGAAAGAAGCTGTCCAGGCGTTCGAACGTAAGACAAACCCGAATGTGTTAGAGGAGTTAAAGAAGCCAAATCAGCCAGATTAAGCTCTGAAAAAAAAAAAAAAAATTTTTTTTACATTATAATTGAAAGAATATCAATAAACCAAAAACATTTCCTCTATTTAATGTGTCTTATATATAAGTTACACATAAGGCTCCTTTTTGGATTTTTCTGTGTGTGTGTGTTCATGTGTGTGTATATGTATGTATGTGTGTGTATCAGTGTCATAAGATTACCTATTACATTTATTTTTTTTTATTTTTTTTTTTTTTTTTTTTTTTTTTTTTTTTTTTTTTTTTTTTTTTCAAATTTTTAAAAATAAAAATATTTTTGAAAAAATCTCAAACTTTATATATATATATATATATATATATATATATATATATATATATATATATATATATATATATATATATATATATATATATATATATATATATATATATATATATATATATATATATATATGGTAGAAAAAGATACTCTTGAACATTCTTTGGAATGAACAGTTAAGAGTGATAGACAACATTATATGCGTCATCCACTTTTTACAAGGTAGTCATTCATTTTATCATTATTGTTTATGTCATTTGAATAGTTTAATGTTAAGTCTTAAAATATATAAAACGAATCCTTTTTTTTTTTAATATGAAAAATATATTTTCTAACTGGAAACAGAAATAAAAATGAATTTACACAATTGAGAACTCTTTCTTCCACCATACCAACCTAACCACTTACAACCAATTGAGATCCTTTATTTCTGATTCTTCCCACTCCTATTTAATTAATAATGACTAACTTGACAAAATCTCACCTTTATGTAAAGTAATCTTGCTCAAACCAAAATCTGTTAATTTAAGGTGACCTCTGTTATCAAGGAGCAAGTTATCTGGCTTCACATCTCTGTGAACTATTCCATGGCTGAAAATGGTAATGAAAAAAATATTAAAATAAAATAAAAAAAAAAAAAAAAAAAAAAAAAAAAAATCTCTTCTCTCTCTCTATATATATATATATATATATATATATATATATATATATATATATATATATATATATATATATATATATATATATATATATATATATATATATATATATATATATATATATATATGAGAGTGAATCTAACCTGTGTAAGTAATCTAAGGCTAAGGTCAATTCTGCTGCATAAAATATTGCCATGGGTTCATCAAAATAACCATACATGGTTAAGAGTGATTTCAAATCGCCCCCAATTAAGTACTCCATCACCTGAACAAAAAAAAAAAAAAAAAAATGTTTATTATGATTTTAGTTCAGAATTTAAATAGTCTATATAATGGATACGTATATGGAGAATTTCTTGTCCAAAAATAACCGTGAATAAAAATTGTTTAAGCCTTTGAGGAGTCAGTCCAAAATCATCTTTTGCTGTAAATTATGTAGGGAAAAAGAAGGCTACTCCCCAAGAGTACTTTTTATGGTATGGAGATAATAAAAAGTATATAATCAATAAAAATAGGGCAATTTCTGCACAGTAATCTTTATTCATTAATCCATAAGTGGAAACAAAATGGCATAACATTATATTACTTGGGCCTAAGGTATAAAAATCACGAGGGAGTCTTTGACTTTAGACTCAAAAGAAATTTCTTTCTACTACAGAGCAGTAAGTTAACCTAAAAACTAAAAATGTTACCTTACTTCTCTGAAGGTGAAAAATAAATACACAAATTTCTTAAATAAATAATAGTAATGATGATGATGCTCATTATTTAAAAAAAAAAAAAAATAAAAAAAAAAAAAAAAAAAAAAAAAAAAAAAAAAAAAAAAAAAAATATATATATATATATATATATATATATATATATATATATATATATATATATATATATATATATATATATATATATATATATATATACCGTGATTTAATTGCTATTATTCTTTATTCAAATGATAAGAAGCGAAAGTAGAAGAGTAGGACAAGCAATCATTACATTATTTAACCACAAGATAAACCAATAACCAATCTTCCAGATATTCTTAATGACTTTTTCTTAAGCACAAACTTTCATTCTTTTTCACTAATTCTTGAAAACAAAACCGAACTTCTTTATAACACGTTATCTAAATTCTTTATGGAAAATTTTGCGAAACAATTATTATTATTATTAAAAATAACACGTTTTGCGTTACCAAACGAGGAAACTTACTAAGTAAACATTCGAAGCCGTCTGAAGGGAGTAAAAAAGCTGAACGCAAAATGGACTCTTCGTTCTTGCTAAAGCATCTCTTTCTGTAATTACTGAAGTTGAAAAAAAAAAAAAAAATTAAATTAAAATTAAAAAAAATACTCAAATTATTCCCTGATATTTCTTGTGTGTGTATCAATGCATCAAAATATATAAACTCTTAAAATGTTTGATAATTATATGTAACTGAAGAATTATGCCTATATAATTGTATTTAATACAATAAAAGAAACTCAACTAAGAATTTCAAAAATTAAAAAAAATTAAAAAAAAGGGTGATAACAGGCTATTAAATGGCTAACTCAAATTGTAATACAATAAAACTCATTTGTCGGTTATGATAATTTCTACAACTTTTACAAAAAATAATTTGTCACAAGTTACCAAGTATTTTCTTGAAAACTTCTAGTGGACTTTATCGAATACTGCTGCTATTATAATTATTATCGGAAATATATGACCATATTAACTTGAGAACTATTTGGAATAAACTCATTTTATTTCACTTTCTAAACAAGCTTCTAAAAGGTTGGGTGTCCTGAGGAGTCTTCAAAATTTCTAGTTGCTTGCTCTTTATAGAGGGTACTGTTAGCACAGATATAGAGAAAAGTATGCCTCACACATTTGGGGTAACTCCACTCACACAGTTCTCCTTGAAAAGGTGGAGGCTAGGTCTTTTCGTCTTATCAACTTTCAATCTCACCTGTTGTCTCCTATCTCTTTCTGCACATGAATTTGTTGAGCAATTCTCTTTATACAATCGCTACTTCAATGAACACCTTTCTTCTAAACTTTACAGTTGCATACCTCTACTGAGGTACACTACACTACGCCTTTCTAAATTATAAAATTATACAGTTTTAACTTTTCTCTGTCCAACTCTCTGGCCCTAGATTTAACCGCCATGATCAATCTTAAATCACTCTACTGGTTAAGTCTAGAACACATTCTCGTATGTAATTTAATTTCCCAACTTCGTTTGACTTGCACACTTTCAAACGCGGTGTACTGCGTCATGTAGGATTTTAATTTGGCCATGGTTCTGAAAAATTTCAATTCTGGTTGAAATTGGTAGGTCTTTGGTCTTTGCACACCATGAGATAAAAAAAAAGAAAAGATTGTTACGTTAGTTCAGTAAGTTGCATATTTTGTTGCTCTATTCAGTTGTGCACATATTAAATTTTTACAAGTATACAATAGCACAAAAAAAAAATATATATAAAAATAAATAAAAAATAAAATAATATAGGCATGTTACATATTGCTGTAGGCCTATTTTGGCCTATATATATATATATATATATATATATATATATATATATATATATATATATATATATATATATATATATATATATATATATATATATATATATATATATATATATATATATATATATATATATATATATATATATATATATATACAATAAAACTTACTTTGCTCAACCATATTTTTATGGATAATATCTGACTTTTTAACTACTTTGATTGCCATAAGCTGTTCGGGTTTCTCCTTTTTGCATCCAAGGAAGACTTTGCTAATTAGAAAAGATAATTTACTATAATATAAAATAAAATAAAATATAAATTAAAAAAGTATGTCTAAAAGCTACCACATGAGAAATATTTAGTATCCCATGCCAATCCCAAGCCCGGATAAAGAAGAAGGGTTCTTGAGAGGCCTAGCTAGTCAATGAATTGAAAGAAGAACAATAAAGCAACAAGCCTTCATAACTTCTGTAAAACAATATATCATTATTATTATTATTACTTTGTAACAAAATAATTTCATTATTATTATTACCCAAAAGCTCCTCTGCTTATTGGCTTCAAAAACTGAAAATCCTCAATATCTGGCATCTGTAAGTAAAAATATATATATATATATATATATATATATATATATATATATATATATATATATATATATATATATATATATATATATATATATATATATATATATATATATATATATATATATATATATATATATTTTTTTTTATTTCTCCTCTGGTGGGCAAAGGCCAGAGGCCTACCAATGTTCCACCAGAGTTGGGAGGAAAGTCGGAAACATGGTCAAATTAAAGGCCGACATGACCTGATACACGGCGTTTAAAGGTGCCTAAGTCATAGGAAGTTGGGAAAATAGATGAAGGAAGTGTGTTCCAGACTTTACCAGTAGAGTACATGTAAGATTGAGCATAGCGGTTAAGTCTGGGGTCAGAGAGTTGGACAGAGAAAGGATGAGACTGTGTAGAAAGACGAGTCGCACGAACCCTTCTTAATGGAGGAGGTATGCGACGAGAGAGTTCAGAAGAGCAGTGTCCAATGTAATAGCGATAGTATAGAGAGAGTGACGCAACATTTCGACGGGCAGAAAGAGATTGGAGTGAATTAGTGAGAGCAGGAGAATTGATAAGGCGAAAAGCTCTAGACTCCACCTTTTCCAGGAGAGCTGTGTGTGTGGAACCACCCCAGATGTGTAACGCATACTCCATACAGGGGCGAACAACACCCCTATACAGAGCAAGCAACTGGGGTGGTGTGAAGAAATATTGAAGGCGCCTCAGAACACCCAACCTCTTAGAAGCTTGTTTAGAAAGAGAGGTAATGTGATCTTTCCAAGAAAGATCACGAGAAAAAGAAACACCGAGAATATTAAGGAGAGATGAAGGTTTGAGTTGCGTGTTTTCGAAGAACATATCGTATTTGTGTGGAAGATTGTGTCGAGTAGAGAGATGGAGGAATTGAGTTTTTGAGGCATTGAAAACGACCATGTTTTCTTTGCCCCAATTTGAAATGAGAGATAGATCAGAGGTTAGTTGCTCCAAGGCCACCCTCCTTGCCTCTATTAACTGTTGCTGGGAGGGGCGTCTTTCAAAATGAAAAGAGTAATGAAGGGTGGAGTCATCAGCATAGGAGTGGATAGGAGATGAAGTAATAGAGAGAAGGTCATTAATGAAAAGCAGAAAAAGTGTTGGGGATAGGACACATCCTTGAGGAACACCACTATTAATAGATTTATAGGATGAACAGTGGCCGTCTACAACAGCTGCTATAGAACGACCGGAAAGGAAATCAGAGAGAAGGTCACAGAGAGAAGGATAGATTCCGAAAGAGGGAAGTTTGGAAATCAAAGCTTTGTGCCAGACTCTATCGAAAGCTTTCGATATGTCCAGCGCCACAGCAAAAGATTCACCAAAATGCCGAAGAGCTGAGGACCAAGAGTCAGAAAGAAGGGAAAGAAGATCACCAGTAGAGCGTTTCTTTCGAAAGCCATACTGGCGATCTGAGATAAGATTAGAAGAATTGAGATCTTTCCAAATCTTCCAGTTAAGGATAGATTTGAAAACTTTAGAAAGAACGGAGGTTAAAGAAATAGGACGATAGTTAGAGGGATGAGAGGGGTCCCCCTTCTTCGGCACAGGCTGAATGAGCGCACGTTTCCAGCAAGAAGGGAAGGTTGAAGTAGAAAGACATAGACGAAATAGTTTACCAAGGCATATATATATATATATATATATATATATATATATATATATATATATATATATATATATATATATATATATATATATATATATATATATATATATATATATATATATATATATATATATATTAAAAGAAATGTGATTTCTTTCAATTTTGTAATTATTTGCCTTGTATTAGAAAAAGAATATAAATATAAAAAGCATAAAATGAATAAAATTAACTAATTTCACAAATAAATTTTTATTAATTCAACTTGTACATTCATCAATGCAGCATCAAACCAATATAAATTCAAAATCTTTCAATATATGGAACACAGTAAATCCCA
This sequence comes from Armadillidium nasatum, assembly GCA_009176605.1. Lineage (NCBI taxonomy): Eukaryota > Metazoa > Arthropoda > Malacostraca > Isopoda > Armadillidiidae > Armadillidium > Armadillidium nasatum. Next base: position 130,777 of record SEYY01015847.1, on the reverse strand, counting down.
ATACTCATACATCCTTTAAGCAAATAAAAATATTTAACTAATAAGCAATAATACAATCAACAAAATTCTGAATTAGCGTATAAAAAATGAGCCAAATTTACTCACCTTATTATTACTGCTTATTTCCATTTTGTTGTCACATAATTCTTTGCTACTCTTACTCATAATTATCTTTTTTGTTCTATATTATAAGAATAGAAAAATATACAACATATACAGGAAATTTTCTTATATATTGGTGACCAATGTTCTTTTCGTTTTAAATTTCAAGACATTTTGCAACTGAAATAAAAGAATAAGTATATTAAAAGCAAATCAGCTTTTAAGGTTTTTAAAAAGCTGCACAATCTTATTAATTAAATCAAGCAACAGAACCATAAAATTCACCAAGTTTTTCTGACCAAAAAAAAAAAATAAATAAATTAAAAAAAAAAAACTTTTAACCAAATCACCAACTATTTCAATCAACAAAGAAGTGAACTAAAAAAGAAAAAAGTTTCTAATAATGAAAAGATATTAAGTTGCAAAACTATGGAAATCTCTGTATATAAATTGTCAAATATTTGGAAACCCTCTATTTACAATGGTAGGAATTGCAGATGCTGGGTTGTATTGTACCTCCTCAAATTATCAAACTTCAACCTTTGACTTCACCCTAAAATACTGCCACAGAAATATCATGTGAAATTTGTAGATGTACAAATTTAGAGTATGGCAAAATTATACAGCGTTTAAAAGTGTGCAATTCAAAGGAAGTTGGGGAAAACAAAAGAAATGTATTTCAGACTTTATATATATATCCTCTGGTGGATAAATGCCAGAGTCTTACCAATTTCCATCAGAGTTGGGGAAATACTTGCACACAACTGCCATTGGGAAAACTGGAAAGAGTGATGATGGGTGGAATCATTTTAATGAAAAGTATAAAAACAGAGATGTGATAGATTCCTGAGAAACACTATTCATTAAAAGATTTAAAGGAAGAGCTGTGGCCATCTAGTACAACAGCTGCTATAGTATGACTGAAAAGAAATCAGAGAGGATAGATTTCGAAAGAGGAAGTTTAAAAATCAAAGCTTTGTGCAAAACTCTTTCAATGGCTTTTGATATATCTAAAACTAAAGCAAAAGATTTATCAAAATCCCAAAGAGCAGAGGACCAAGAGTCAGAGAAGGGAAAGATCACCAGTAGAAAAATTTTTGCATTTTGTACTGAGAAATGAGTTTTTGGTGTTATGAAGAACAGATTTTGCATGATTACAGGATGAAATATAAATTGCATGAGTTTCTTAAGTTTGCAGATGATGGTAATTCCTGAAGGCAGCATCTGTGGCAAATAGCATGAGAACAAGCAGAGTTAAACCAAGGTTTGTAAGATTTAGTAGAAGGGAAAGATTATAGAATATACGTCTCCCACAGAAGAGATATCTTTATACAAGAAATCAAAGAAGAATGACCCCAGGTCGACTAGCTTGCACACCAAAATGTCACAATATTTCAATTAAACCAATATTGAATTAAACCAATTTCTCCGCAATAGGCTGGGTCTTTCTTATGGAAGACTTGAAAAGAAAGAAGAGGTTATATAAAGATAAAAAAGTGATCAGAAAAACCCAGAGAAGGATAAAGTTTGGCATTATAAGGTGAAGGATTAGAAGTTCTAGAATGTTGGGCTCATTACCAAGACAATCAGGGATATGAGTAAGGGAGCTGCACTAATTGCTCAAAGTCATTTTAGATGGAGAATTGGAAGGTACATTCATAGCCTGTGTCATGAAAACTAGAAGTAAGTCATTAGCGGCAGCGAACACTGAATCACCTAATATGATGATTTGGGAGAAAGGATAAGAGAGTAAGAATGTAACTCTATTTTGGAGTTTGTATAGTCAATAGAAATAGGAGATAAATAAACAAATGAATTTAGTCATAGAATGGAAAGAGAGTTTTGATAAAAAATAAGTGAGGTCCAGAAGAAGAGATTTGGTGTTGAACAAAGTAGAAATTGGATTGAAGACTGCGAATGTTGCAGAAATTAATGAAAAAATTACTGTGTACTAGGGCATTTTTGCTGCAAAGTCTTGGTGGTACAAATCCTATATTACCTATTAGGAACCAACCAGGGCTGGGGTTGACTAAAATTTGTAAAGAGGTCAAAAAGCGCTGAAATTTTAGGTTAAGAAAATTATATAATTTTAAGTGAGATTTATTTAATTATAAGGAAAGAATAGAATAGTCAACATTCACTAAATTAATGATTATATGCATTTTCTTCTAAAAAAATTCAGAAAATTACAGATTTTGTATAATAAAAGTTTAAAAAAAGTACAAAAATTTGAATTTTTTTTTTCTGATTCACAATAGTGATTCAACAAGCTTTCTTAGGTAAGACCCTAAGTTTAAGTTTGAAAAAATGTAAGATATAAAATTATCAATAGAACCTGTATTTACACATATCATTGCTATTTTATTAATGTGTATCAAACTTGTATCATTTAAATACATTATTTCAAAATTAATATTTTTATACTTTCAGTAACTATGGCTAAAAGATCAGCTTCATTCAGTAGGGGAGTACTTTACAATGTTTCAGGATAAGCTCGAAATAACCGAATGTAACATCTGCAGCCAGGAAATTAGAAGAGGACCTCTGGGTGCCTCAAGTAAAAAATTTTCAACCAAATCTTTATGGGTGCATCTAAAATCAAACCACAAAGATGAACATTCACTAGCAGAAAAGGAGCAGTCAAAAGAAACAGAAAAGAAAGAAAATATTGAAAAAGCAAAAGAAAAATCATCTTTTTATATTATGTTTGATTTAATCCACCATTAATGAGTATAATTTGCATTTTAACGCCGACAGGCAAACTCCGGTTTTCCCTGATTTTTAGCTGGGGCCCTGGTGAGTCCATATTACCTATCAATAGATTTGTTTAGCCATTTGACTTCAAAATAACTAGGTATTACTGATAGCAGAAATCTAACTTTTATAGTCAATGAATATTTTCAATCTGGTTTCATCCTTGATGAGTTCAATAAAAAAAATTGGTATCAGTAAATTCTACGAGGTATTGTATCAGTACTTGGTATCGGATGGCTTAAAATTATTGGTATTCACATCCCTAATATGGTCTGTATCGTAATAATTGAGGTTTTTCTTTTCTTTTTCTTTTTTTAATTTATGGAAACTACAGAGGAAATGATCTGACATCACATAAATTGGGTACATTGAGGTGTGGAAAATGATTTTGTACATTAAACATCAAAAACCTTAATATTTTAATACAAAAAGACTTACAATAATGATGAAGATGTATTATCTTTTGATTGACTTCATTTTTTATTAAAAAAGTACTGCTAGGATGCTACATCAGTGTTAGAGTGAATTATAAGTAATTTTATAGCTATTTCAAAGCTCAAAAAAAGAAAGAAAAAATTTAAACTACTATTTGTATTAAATTTTAGTACAGAATCAAATGAGCATTTTTTTAAATATATTGAAACTACATAGCGATAACGGTCTGATATCAAGTAAATTGGGTAAATTTAAGTTAGGAAAATGACTTTGTATATTAAAAATACCAAAAAACTTGAAAATTTTAATACAAAAAGCCTTACACTATGACGATTTTGCAACATATTGCCTGCCTTCAAAGCTGTATTGTCCTTTGACATTTTTTTTTAATAAAGTATTGCCAGGTTGCTGCATTAGCATTAGAGCGAACTTTAAGAAATTTTATAGCTATTTCAGAGCTAAAAAAAAATTTGAATTAGCATTTTCTTAAAAATATATTGAAACTATAATGAAATATTAAGAAATCAAGTAATTTGGGTAAATTAAAAGGCATAAAATTTTTAACCTTTTTACATTAAACACCGAAAATATAAAAAGTGAAATAAGAAAACATATCTATATGTTATTAAAAAATATATAATGCAGAAAGTGTCCTTTTTTTTCAAATAAATTAAATGCAACATTGTCAAATTTATTTATTTGTACAATATGCGACATTGTCAAATATTTTTGTAAATATGATATTTCTTATTTAATAAATGAAATTGAATACTGTCTCTTTGCTTTTACAGAAACTAAAAAAGGATTAAGAATGTTAATACAAATCACACAAAATAGAATCATTAACATTTGACACACACATGAAGCTATATATATATATATATATATATATATATATATATATATATATATATATATATATATATATACAGTATATATATATATATATATATATATATATATATATATATATATATATATATATATATATATATATATATATATATATATATATTACATCTAAACTTTTTAGATTTTTTTAATTTAGGAAATGAGAGCCAGAATTCACCAATTTAAGCCTATTTGCTGGCTGTTAGCATGTATTTTCCCTGTAAGTCCAGGTTAAGTCAAACTAGTTTGTTAGATCTTAATAAACTAGGTTGAGTCAAACTAGTTTATTAGATCTAACAAATTAATTTGGACTAGCCTGGACTTAAAGGTTAAACCAATACTAACAGTCCAGTGAATAGGTCTAACTTGGCAATATCTAGTTCTTTAAGTACCTAAGTATACTAATAATGAAATATGTAAATAAAGAAATTAATATATTCCATTCCTAGAATTAAAAAGGAAAAAAAAAATTCCAGATAAAAATTCAAATCATAACCTGTAATGCTTTAAAAAAATTTAATGTAATACAAACTTTTTTATATATATATATATATATATATATATATATATATATATATATATATATATATATATATATATATATATATATATATATATATATATATATATATATATATATATATATATATATTTGCTTTGATAATAACAATAAAGACAGTCTAAGGACAATACATCTTTAAAGATGGATGATATGTTGCAAAGTCATTTTAGTTGTTTTTTTTAATTAAAGTTTTTAAAGTTTTGGTATTTTTAACATAAAAAATCATTTTCCGTGCTTCAATTGACCAAATTCACTTGATTTTTTTTTTTTTTTTATAAATTATATTTTTGTAGTTTTGATATATGGTTAAAGTTCAATCCAAGACCACAACTCTGTATTTCCACTATATTGAAGATATAAATCAAAATATGCTGAAATGTATTACACATACTTTATTTAAGCATGAAAAAGTTAAAAAAAGAACGCAAGAAAAATTTGTAAAAAATTTAATACATAATATTTATGATCGTAATATGAAACTGACTGACTACCAACTATCCATTTGTTTCAGTTTAACATTTAGCAATGTTCGAATAATGCTATTACTATTTTTCTTTAAAAAATAAAAATAGCAATACTTTAAATATATATATATATATATATATATATATATATATATATATATTATATATATATATATAATATATATATATATATATATATATATAATTTTATATAAAAAATTGCATTCACATATACACTTTTATCATTTTTTTCTTCTTAATTTAGGCACTGAGAAAGCCATAGTTCACAAGGTTAGGCCTATTCATTAGGCATATGCATAGATTTACCCTTCAAGTCAAGGTTAGATAAGTAGAACTAGCTTGTTATCTAGATTTAATAATTTGTAAGACCTAACAAACTTAAAAAAAAAAAAAAAAAAAAAATGCTCAGTTGCCCTTAAGTATTACTTTTTTTTATTAAAATGTTAAGGGTTGGTGTTTTTAATGAAAAATTTAGCTTTCTGGGAATCAATTTACTTGATTTCAGATTTCTTCTTTGCAGTTTCCATATATTAAAAAAAAAGATGGTCACTTGACCTTAAGTATTATCCTATGTAAAACCATAGCTTGTGGTAAAACTCAGCTAAAGTATACCACAAGATGAGTATACTTGTTTTAAGAAATTGGCAGTTTCGCTACGAAACATTGTTAGAATATCTTGTACATTTACCCCAATACAAATAAAAAAAAAAAAAAAAAACATTTAAAAATTTTTCTGAGTAATACAGTACATACATATGACTTTCTATAACTACAAATTAGGTCTAGTTACGTAAAAATGCGCAAATGCAAATGCATATGGAATTCAGAAATCAGAATTTCGTACAAAAATTTTGAATCTCGAAGATTATGGTAAACTTCGTAGGGCTGTCAACTTGCAAAATTAGAGCAAGCCGAAAGAAAATTGAACAAGTAATGTATAAAATTTATAAATTACACTTTAATATATAAAAATGCATTAAGCTGTGGGTAAGCTATGACTACATAAATTCATATATTAACTATTATTTATTTTATGTACATTATATATGTAGTATCGACATTATTTGTGTAGTAGTATCTTTATTGACAAATAACACGTACTGTGAAATAGGGAGAAACACACTATAATAGGTTTATGTGTTTGTTTGTTTTTTTTTTTTGTTATTTTTTAATTGTCTTTGTTTTCCTTGTTATTAGATTTATTATTATTTATTCATTTCATACCAGTAAATATACATCCCTTTTTTTTTTATTAAAACCAAAGTGTATACTTTTTATATTTTTGAGAGCGGACCTCTCCAATGAAGCGCATTTGCCGTCCTTCCAGCCTGACAAATTACTGCCCTTCAGGCCATCAAGAGTTCAGAGCAAGTGAACATTGAGAGCTCGTGATGCTCTCCTTTCATTATTTTATATGTAGGCTACATTTTGATTTCGTAACTTGAATATAAGTCTAGTATGAGAGCTCGTGTTCGCTTTCGACTTTAGTGTTTAATATGAAATTTATCATTTTAATAGATTAGAAGAAACAGATAATACACTAAAAATTGGAAAACTGGATCCAACAATGCTCAATTAACAAGATAAGAGAAAAGAAAACCAAAAAAAATCCATAGAAAAATATTATATATTACTTTATATGCATAATATAAATAAAAAAATAAGATAAATAAATATAAATGATCTTTTTTTCTCCCCAAATAAACATGTTGAAAAATATATAGGAACATAGGAAAATAGAGACAGTTAGAAGCCACAAGGGCCTATCGAGACTGTCAAAGTCCAAACAAATAATAACAGTCAATACTAATACATGCACGAAAGACTAGGTCTATCCTATCCCTAGTCATCAGTTTACTGATGCAAGGATAAAAATAAAACTAAGCCCAATTATACATGCAAATTCAATGAACCATCACCCACTACAAAAAAAAACTGCCCATTAGTCTTAGTCATATGTTGATCTAAAATTCATATATACCAGCCAATTTGGCTTAGTCAAGTTATTCTATATAATACCTAAACCATCCATATATCTATCTAGCCCCCTTTTAAATTTGACAAGAGAATCACAGTCAACAATCTCTTGTGGCAATCCATTCCAAAAATTAACTCTATTACTGAAATAGTATTTTCTTAGATCGAGATGGCATGGCTTCTTTTTTTATTTTCTTATCATGTCCTCTAGTTACTCTTCCACGGTCCACTATAAAGTATTTTTCAATCTCTGTATTACTGTCAGATGCAAATATTTTGTAAACTTGTATCATATCCCCTCTGAGAAATCTTTCAACCGAGAACATTCCTAACTCCTTCAACCTCTCTTCATAGCTCTTATTTTCAAAGCCAGAAATCATCCTTATTGCTCGACTTTGTACTCTCTCCAGCATATCTATGTCTCTTCTTAAATGAGGAGCCCAAACCTGTGCACAATACTCTAATAATTTGTAGATATTCGCATAAAAAATATAAGATAATTAATTATAAATACATCAGAAACAATTTGGGGCCAAGTTACTTAAGGAAGCCAAAGTTCAAAATGTAAGTTATAGTAGAGACAAAGGACCTTAAAAATTTCTTGAGTTATTAAAATGTAAGGAATTGAAAACTAAAGCAGTTTCTGGGCCTTTAAAATATTTTAATAATAAACTTATCAAGGTATTTGGAGCATCAATTTTTAGGCATATGGAAGATTCATAATTGTATTTACACCTGGATAGTGGGAGGGAAGTTTATGGTTGCATATTAGGGTTCGTTTTTAAAATAAGCCGCATTCCCATGATTAGTATAATTGTAATTTTCAACAGATGCTTTGAGAATTTCTTTTTGATTATATAATAGTTTAGAAAGGACCAAACATTATAATATGCCATCTTTACTATACAGATATTAAGTTTTATAAATTGTAACGAGCATTAACTGATTACAAGATGGATTCTGATAATATATTCGATGACTATTTTGTAAATAACATGAATTCAATAATATATAGTATAAAAAATAAGAGATTTTAGAAGCGTTATTGAATTTATTTCGGTAACAGTTTGAATTTGTGTTGCCACTCGAATAAATGTTTTAGAGACATTTTAAAGTTCTAAAGTGAAGCCCAAGAAAATCAATAAGCAAAATAAATATTAATAAAAAAAGATCAATTTTTAAGTTTATCTTTAACTTCCATCTTTAAATTTACTAAATTAAAGTTTCCATTTTATACTTTTAACTTCAAATTTAAAATTTTAATTTTAAAGTTTGACTTCAAATTAAAACAAAATGGACAGCAAATTAAGATAAATAAAACCTAAGGAATTAAATTATAACCCTTTTAAACTATCAAGCAAGTAAACAAGTGAATCAACTTAATCCTACGCTAAGTTAAAACAAGATATCGTGCGAGGTTCGAGTGGGAGTCTCTGGTTCGAATCCTAATGAGAATATCTAGGTAAGCTCCACTTGCCTTGAGGGGTATTTTTTTAAGTGAATTAATTTTTTTTGGAAAAAAAAAAAAAAATCATGTTAAAAATTTATTTTTTAACAATTTCGCTTTCAAGCTTAATAAAAACAATATATATATATATATATATATATATATATATATATATATATATATATATATATATATATATATATATATATATATATATATATATATATATATATATATATATATATAAATTAAATTTGTTCGTGTCCAACAATGATTCTAAATACATTTAAAAAAAAAAAATTTAACAGTAATTACAATTACAATAAATATGTTTTACGCTAACAAATGTAAAGCATTATCAAATAATAATAATAATAATAATAATAATAATAATAATAATAATAATAATAATAATAATAATAATGAGTATTAAAAATAGCATAATTAAATACATGCTACTCCAACTGCATGGGAGTATTTTTAATAAGTAATCGTAGAACTAGTGTGATTGAAGAATATAATTAGTAGTGAAAATTAATAGTAATAGTAGTTAGTCAAATTAATAGTAGTAGCAATGTCGAATGCGCAATAATGGTTGCAGTAGTAGCAGAAATAAAAGCTACACTAAATGTAAATAAATGTTGAAAACGTAGTATATTTTTCCCTAATAAATAAATCGTCCAATTTTGAATACCATTTTAATACAAAATTCCCCCAAAATACTTTCAAAGAAAAAGAGGAAATACGTCATTCCTGTCGCAGCAGAATTCACTAACCAAGAGAACTTCTTTGTTCGAATTTGAATATTTCACATTTTACACCACCAGTAATATTCAATATGTCCCAGGGACTATTAATATCCATAATATTCTAAGCTCAATTTCATAGAAAACACCTAGTTTGAACATAATGAAGTCTGGTACGACAGGAATGATACTTAATTAACAATTTCCTATAAAAATAATAATAAACTTAATTTAAAAAAGAAAAAAAATTTAAAAAAATATATTTTTAACTCTAATTTTAATCTAAATTTAAAATCACTTAAAATTTGGCTTCGTTATCCAATCAGATCGGAATTTAAATTACTATAATAAATAAGTTACTTTTAAGACTCTTAGTCTTTTGTTTTTTAAATTACCAAAATATAAACAATTTATATATATATATATATATATATATATATATATATATATATATATATATATATATATATATATATATATATATATATATATATATATATATATATATATATATATATATATATATATATATATATATATATATATATATATATATTAGTATCCACAAAAGGGATTAACAACTGATAGTTCGCTCAAGCGAACAAGTGCAAATATACCATAACTTCGATTTACAAATCTACCTCAATATACGAATAATAATTCAATAACACTTGACGTTATACGCAAAGTGAGTAAAATTTTATTCAACCCTAAACTAATTCAAATATTAAGAAGAGAAGTTCAAGATTACAGAAATTGGAAGGCCTTCATCGAATATATAAGTTAAAAACTCCTGAATAAATCATCGACAAATTTATAAACTCTATCAGAGGCCAACAATCAGTTACACACCAAAATGCTCACTAAAAGCCTTCACTTAAGATAATTATGCTTTGAATCAACAAGAACCAGGCCAAAACAAAAAAAAAAAAAAAAATTTCTCATAATTTCGCTATCTCACTCCAGGAGTAAAGATATCCAGAAGAGGTTTTAAAGAACACCTGAAGTGAAGGAAGATATAAAAATAATTAAGCAAGGGAGAAAGACATAAGTTAAAGGGTGAAAAAGAAAATGATCTAAAGCATTAAAAAAAAAAAAAACTTAAAAACATAAAGCAAGAAAATTTCAACACATTCAAATTTAACTTGGACTACTCTCAATGTGCAAAGGATTCACTTAATACTAAGAAATTTATATGAGTGCAGAATCATACACACACAAACAAAGCTTTTACATATATATATATATATATATATATATATATATATATATATATATATATATATATATATATATATATATATATATATATATATATATATATATATATATATATATATATATATATATATATATATATATATATATATATAATCTTTTGAAGACCTCTGGGAGAGAGTGTTTAGAGGTTAGTTTGAAAACGATGCTGGTCCTACTGAAAGGGTAAAAACCCTACCTGAGAGTCTGGATTAGACTTATGGACCGGCATGGAGACGAACGAGCCAAAAAACATGATCTTTTAGAGGGCTCTGGGAGAACTTCTACAAGCAGATGGGGAAAGATGCTGGTTCCACTGACAGGGTGAAAACCCTTCCTGGGAGAGGTTGTATATATATATATATATATATATATATATATATATATATATATATATATATATATATATATATATATATATATATATATATATATATATATATATATATATATATATATATATATATATATATACTCAAACAATAGTGATAACTACAAGAGATGTGGTGTGAAAATGAATGGTGGAAAATGGTTATAGTCTAGGGGTGGAGGGAGGAAACAAGTTTTAAGGTATTTGGGCATGTTTATTGGTTCATTGGAAATGGAAAGGATGAAAGACATAAATCATTGGGTTTTAAAGATGATGCGGGAGGGTGGGGGAGTGTGTTAAGTAGACTCAGAGAAAACTGAAAAAAAAAGGGAAATTGAACTAGTGAGATAAAAATAAATATGCATGAGCGTATTTTTTATGTTTCAAATACTATCTCTTTCATGTGAGGCAGTAACAGCTGTAGAATTTATAAAAAAAAAAAAAAAAAAAAAAAAAAGCTAGAGCAACCTTTGATTTTCACCCTCCTGTAAATTTGAAACTGAATATGAGAAACAAACTTACCCTCTTTACGACAAAAATACTTATAGTTTTTTCATTCCCTCAAATATATTTGGAAGTGGGACATGGGTGTTAAATATTAACATGAAAAAAAGACTGCAGATTTGGTTATGAAAGTTTGCAAGATATATGCAAGAGACGAAACAAAATAAGAATGGAAAATGTAAGTAAAAATAGGACAGGCTTTGTTATAAGGGAATCTGATAAAAAGAAAAGAATAAGGAAAATTAAGATGTTATGGGTTTGTGCATAGTAGAATAGCTGGTAGGAAGATTGACTAATATGATTTTGGTCAGAGTTAATAAATGGGAGGGTCAAACCCAAATAATGGCTGCTTGATGAAGTGAAAAAATTATTAGCAGAAATGATCATAAATTATGGAAGGCGAAATATTGACAGAAGACTGAACCAACAGGAGGATTCTCCATGGGACATTCCTTCATAGGTAATAAATAGCTGAACTGCCCGAAATACAAAAAGTAATTGAACAATCCGGATCTGTAACTGACACTACCTCGCAGTAATGTGAGAGATGGTGATGGGTGTGTATTTTATATATATATATATATATATATATATATATATATATATATATATATATATATATATATATATATATATATATATATATATATATATATATATATATATATATATATATATATATATATATATATATATATATATATATATATATATATATATATATATATATATATATATATATATATATATATATATATATATATATATATATATATATATATATATATATATATATATATATATATATATATATATATATATATATATATATATATATATATATATATATATATATATATATATATATATATATATATATATATATATATATAATATAATAAAATAATAAAAAAAAAAAAAAAAAAAATTTATATATATATATATATATATATATATATATATATATATATATATATATATATATATATATATATATATATATATATATATATATATATATATATATATATATATATATATATATAAACAGAAATCTCACTTCACGGTTGAAAATTCAAGATATAGTCTTTGAGGGGTGGAGGTAATGGCAGCTTACTAACATTAAGAGCCGCTTTTCTATCAACAGCATTATATATTACAACTCTACAAATCTGTTTTAAGGACCGTGGTTTTGTGTAGAGATCTCTAAGCGTTTTAGACAACTGAATTCGCATTGGAACTAAAGAAGTTTGGGTGTAGAGGATCTTGAGGCATTGCTGAAGAGGTCTGTAGTCCATAGCGTTGCAGTACAAGTGCAAGAGACGGGCAAAACGTTGTTCTGGATCGAATAATAGGAGTTCGTCTTTCCTTATTAGAAGTTGAACATAGTAATAGAGAACCTGCCATTATAATAAGAAGTCACATTAAGAGTTACTGGCAACTGATAATGCATAAAAATATATGTTACAATAATTTCAAATGTTAAAAAACACCAATCTATATTAATTGCAGTCAAAAACTGCTCTGACCGATTGCTACACCATTTTATATTTCACTTATAATTTTACGTTAATCAAAATAACTTAATATTGTCTTTAAAAAAAACAAAAACAAAAAAAACGGTAACTTCTTCTAACTAGCAACCATCTTGAATTTCGAGCAATCATTGGACATTAAGAATGGAACAGGAAAAAGAACAGAGAAACCTTTAATCAAATTACTCACATACAATTAAGATTCTCTGACATAACCATTCAGTTCAAGTATTAACTTTAGCATATACCTGATTAGAAGTTTTCTTAAGGAAGACTGAGGATTGTGAATGACAGATCATAGGTTCAGTCGTTGAGATTTTGATATTGGGGTCAGCTCCATGTTGCAGAAGCGTCATGGTGAGGTCATAGACATGGTCCAAATCAGATGAAATTCTCGCATTCTGTACCATGTCCATTAAAGATAGAAGAATATGCTGTGTACGTTGACTAAATCTAAAAAGTAAATAAATAAAAATGTTTGGAAAATAATAAAATATAGTTATAATAATAATATATAATTATTATATATATATATATTATATATTATATATATATAATATATATATATATATATATATATATATTATATATATATATTATATATATATATATTATATTATATTATATATATATTTATATATATATGAATTATGTATGAAAACTGTAGCGATCATAACTGCTCAATGGAACGCGACACCGCTAGAACTGCAGGCTTAGGAAGCCCTTTTGTTTGAGGAATTTCAAGCTGAGCGGCAATTCTTAGTCATATGGCCGCCCCACTAAATCCAGAATGCCTCCTGCTTCATTTACATTTTTGTCTACGAGGAAAGGGGCCCAGAAGAGAACGTTAATTCCTGGTTCCTGCACAGTATATTTAATTAGTGAAGGAATGAGAAAATTGAATTTACATTAAGGCAATAAAGCTTGCAGATGTACTATTACAGACTAACAAGATTTGTAATTTCGATGTTTTATGGCTTAAAATCTGTCTTCCTACTACTACAATTATCTTGTGTTTCTGCTACTGCTCCCCTAATGGAACAGATTTTCCAGTTTTTTTTTCAATATCTTACTACTACTCACGAGACTGTCACTTCTTCCATCCAAATGCTGAAGTCCTCTATTTAGGGATTTCAACGTACACCACACTGAGTGGTTGGGTTCCTCTCATACTGATACAGGTGAGAGGGAGGCCAAATCATTCAGCATTCTTAACGATCTGGAGAAGTTGATTAGGGAACCCACACACATTCCAGATCGTCCTAACCAATTCTTGAATACACTTGATTTATGTTTCACCACTACTCCTTCTAGTTATAAATACACCATTTTCCCTCCTATTGGTAACTCTGACCATAATTTTATAGCTCTTAGTTATAATGCTTTCTCTCCAACAGCTCCACCATGCCCTAAACGTACTTTCTGGCTTTAATCGGGCTAATTGGGGGCAATGCGTCGCTTCTTTGCTAACTATCATTGAAGTGAATCTTGCTTTGTCTCGGGGGACGCTTCTGTCTCTGCTGAAAAGGTAGGGGCCGTAATCCTTGACGGGATGTGCGTTAGATATGTTAGAATGAGTTTTCTTCCTCTGTGTGTACACCCTCCATGATAAGGGCTCTGCCCGTGAGTGGTGGCGTTTCTGTAAAAAAAAAAAAAAAAAAATTAAGTAAATGTGAAGAAACATTTTAAAAAAAATAGACGTAGCCCTAAAAAAAAATTGATGACTCCATGGTTAAATGTTTCAAAATTTTTACAAATAAAAGATACATTCCTTAATTAAGCATATAGTTTTAAAACAGGATTACAAAAAATTTAAATCTATCATTAATATGTATTAACATATAAAATTTATTAAAATAAAAATTTCTAAAAATATTTCAATAACAACAAATCTCTGACAAAAAGGAGGGGAGAAAAAAAAATCATGATTTGATATAATAAAAAGTTTTAACAAAAAATTCACACGCGCGCGCGCGCGCACACACACACACACAAAATGGGGTGGGTGGGATATGGTTTGATAGGAATAGGAGAGGTCCATTTTATTCTCGTCTCAATTTTTAGACAAAAATAAAATATAAAAAGAAGTTTGTCTTCAAACACAAAAGAATATTAAAATCAAAAGATGCGTGTATCATTAATAATCTTAACAAAATCATCAAAACAAAGATACTCACCTAACATTAGGATCAAGACCATGTTGGAGTAGTATAATAAGCAGCTGCTTTATAAAAGAGAAAGCTTCAGCCTTCTCTTCTTCCCTGATAAGTGAAATGGTTTCACTTGCAGTGAACATGAGCACATGAAGAGGAGTTAGATTTGATCGTGAAGAACAATTAGGGTTTGCTCCATGTTTACACAAAATTCGAACACAGTTCAAGTAGAACACATATATATATATATATATATATATATATATATATATATATATATATATATATATATATATATATATATATATATATATATATATATATATATATATATATATATATATATATATATATATATATATATATATATATATATATATATATATATATATATAGGGAGATTCAGAGGATATGGTGAATATTTTGACAAAAGACAGAATTAATTATTACTAGTAAAAAATTCTAATTCAAAGCAAAAACATTGTGTATATACAAGAGTACTGCTAAAAGATTTATAATTTTAACCCTTTTGTACCCAGCGTGGATTCAGATCCACATGAAAACTAATTCTTATATCATAGTAAAATAAGGGTGGGTTTTGTATTTCTACATATTAAATAATTGGCAACTCAACGGAGAGCAAGTTTAATCTAAGTAATCATGAAAATAAAGAGTCCAGGAGGATTCAGCCTTGTTCAAAGGCGAAGGGGTATCGACTTTTCGTCTGATGAGGGCTTTTGGCAAATAATTTAAATAGGTTTTATTTAATTTTAAACATTAACTATTTTCTATACTAAAAAATTTTCCTTTCAAAAAGCATTTATTTTGACAATATATGTTATGAAGAAATGGCGTTCAAGTAATTTATTTATTTATTTCAAGTAGAAGTTGTTTTGGGCATGAAAGGGTTAATACAAATATCAAATAAAATATTACAAAATAACTAAACAGCGATGAGAATACAGTTAATAACTTGTAAATACTAAGGAAAACCAAGAAGAAAAATAATTTTAACACATTAGTAAGAATTTATTTGCACAAAAGACAATAAAATCAACAAAAACAACAAACCATTTACAAATACACACCTTCATATTATGGGTGAAATGATGAAGAGGATCTTTGTTAATAAGTGGAACCAGACATACCATTGAGTGGGACAGAACCATCCCTCCCAACGATATTGGGATTACCCCCGTGACTAAGTAGCATATCGAGAAGTTCGTAACGAAATTCCCAGTCTCTGACATGCCTTAAAACACAGGCTAATGCAGAGTTCCCTGGTTGATTGATACTAGGCGCGGCTCCATTTTGCAAAAGGTATCTTACTATGTGAAGCATATCCCATTTGTTCCACGGTGGTGGGTCCTTGTCATATCCATAACGAGCTTCCTCCAGAGCGTACCTTGCAAAAAAAAAAAAAACAAACAAACATATACTATACATCCTTTTCTATATATAAAAGTTAAAATCCAACATTAAAAAAAAAGGCTTGCTCCAATAAAAAATTAAAAAACAACTTTTTGGAGACTAAACTTGCCTCCCATAATATTACATATAAATAGAAAACCGACTTTACTAAAACTATCAAGTGAATTAAACAACAGAAGCTTCTTAAAATGAAAATTATTTTTAAAAATATTTTTAACTAATCTGTCATTAGAATAAACACCCTTGAAAATGTTCATGTTATTTGTGTTGCCATGGTGAAATGTCCTATCAATTTCCTTTTCTCATAATAGCTCATTAAGGAAAGCATAACTGCATTGTGTGATATATATATATATATATATATATATATATATATATATATATATATATATATATATATATATATATATATATATATATATATATATATATATATATATATATATATATATATATATATATATATATATATATATATATATATATATATATATATATATATATATATATATATATATATACCTGACAATAAGGGCGTGGAGGGGTGTGTTGCCAAGAGAATCTGCCGTATTGATGTGCTCTCTCAAGCCTCGACTCAAGAGTACTTTAACTATCTCCAGTGTGTTTTCAGCACTCTTCTTCCCTAACAAGAAAATCACATGTAGAAGGGTCATCTGCTGCGTGTATGTTTTAACATCGGTGGACGCCCCATGGTTGATAAGCAGATCGACGAATTTCTGATCGTGTAATACTGCTTGATGAATTGGATAGTATTCATCGTAGCAAATGTTTATCTCCTCTGACCTAATAATAATAATAATAATAATAATAATAATAATAATAATAATAATAATAATAATAATAATAATAATCTCATCATGTCCGATAGCGTATCAGTAAATAAAAAGTTTATACTCTATGTGCAACATAGAGTATAAACTAAAGAACTATGTCAATGAATTTTCAATTACAAATTCCTGTGGTTTGTTTCTTTTAATGACCATGGTATTTGTACCTTCCTATCATCTATTTTATTATCTTATCTAAAAATCATATCAGCTCATAAGCAGCGTATGCAAGTTTGCTAATAAGACTATTTATATGTTGTTTAAAGGAGAGTTTCTCAACGAAAATCACTCCTAATAGTTTTGAAGATGTGGTTTAATTTATGATTGTTTCTCTTGTCATGATATTTAGCTTTATAGGAGTTTTAACATTCGTCATATTAAATGTTGCGTATTTTGTAAATTCAGGGAAAGCCTGTTTGCCTTTACCTATGTTGCAACATTTTGTAATACATTATTTACTTTTGTGCTTGGGGTATCTATATTACGGTCAATAATAATAATAATAATAATAATAATAATAATAATAATAATAATAATAATAATAATAATAATAATAATAATAACTAATTGAAGTTTTGCATTCATTCTGAACCCTGAACTAGATTATGAAAGAGAGAACAAGGAACTAAAACCTTTAAACAGAATGCAACCCATGGTAAAACAACTCATTGCAATCAGAATTTGAAATTACATTTCTATTTTTACCGAGGTTTGTAATAAAAAACATGTCCTATCGTCTCACAATGAAAAAAAACTAATACTAATAATAATAATAATAATAATAATAATAATAATAATACCTTTCATCAGCTAAAAATTGAACACAGTTCCAAGCTCCTCCCTTGCAGGCCGAAATTAAAAGGGGCTGTTTTTGGTGCCAGGGAAACCAATTTGCTTCTCGATGGGTCATTAACGTTGAAAGTACTTCAGCCTATATATATATATATATATATATATATATATATATATATATATATATATATATATATATATATATATATATATATATATATATATATATATATATATATATATATATATATATATATATATATATATATATATATATATATATATATATATATATATATATATATATATATATTAGGGATGGAGCGATACCAAAATTTTTACCGATACCGATACCTAAAAATTTACAGGTACCGATACCGATACTTTATCCATTCATATACCAAAATTTTTACCGATACCGAATACCGATACCTGAAAATATACCGATACTTCACTATCCCTAAATATATATATATATATATATATATATATATATATATATATATATATATATATATATATATATATATATATATATATATATATATATATATATATATATATATATTATATATATATATATATATATATATATATATAATGAAAATTTAAAATAAATATGAAGGATCCATTTTGTGACAAGAAAAGACGAGAACATAATTTTTTTTTTTTAAAAATAGTTCAAAGAAATTTATAAATATTGTAATATCAAAATACAATGATCAATTGGATAAAATTCTGTTAGAAGGATAAAAGATAATATTCTGTTAGAATAAAACACTTAATTGAATTTAAAATAGCAAATCTATTCACTAATTCTAATCAGAATATTTAACTATAACTTGGTTTAATACGCTCTCAAATATAAAATATATGGCTAGCCTTAAACATAATAAAATTTTCATTTAATTCCAGAATACACTAGTAACCCAAAAATACAATATTGTAAGTAGGTATTCATCTCGATGGTTGAAGAAAATTTACAACAAAATGTACAACAAGGGTTTTCAATCAGAGTGGCGAGCCCAAAAATGGAGGCGTACTAAACCGTGGAAAAAAAAAAAAAAAAAAAATTTTTTTTTTTTTTTTTTTTTTTTTTTTTTTTTTTTTGAAATTAAAACAAAAATAACATTATAATATATATATATATATATATATATATATATATATATATATATATATATATATATATATATATATATATATATATATATATATATATATATATATATATATATATATATATATATATGGGGACCAACCGGGGCTGGAATTTTGCCAGGGCTGGAGTCTCCCAAATTTGGCCAGAGTTGCCTAAAATTTGTAAAGAGGTCAAAAGCACTGAAATTTTAGGTTAAGAAAATTAGATGTATTTTTAATTGAGATTTATTTAATTATAAGGAAGGAGTAGAATAGCCAACATTCTCTTAAATTATTGATTATATGCATTTTCTCATAAGAAATTTCAGCAAATTTCAGAATTTGTATAATGAAAGTTTAAAAGTACAAAAAAAAATAAAAAAAAAAATTTTTTTTCCTGATTCACAATAGTAATTCAACAGGTTTACTTAGGTAAGACCCTAAGTTAAAGTTTGAAAAAATGTAAGCTATAAAATTATCAATATAACCTGTATTTACACATATCATTGTTATTTTATTACTATGTATTAAACTTGTATCATTTAGCTACATTATTTCAAAATTATTATTTTGTTTATATTTTCAGTCAATATGGTTAAAAGATCAGCTTCAGCAGTATGGGAGTTCTTTACAATGTTTCAGGATAGGCTAGAAATAGCTAAATCTGCAGTCAGGAAATTAGAAGAGGACCTCCGGGTGCCCCAAGTAAAAAATTTTCAACCAAATCTTATGAGGCATCTAAAACACAAAGATGAACATTCACTAGCAGAAGAGGAACGGTCAAAAGAAACACAGAAAAAGAAAAAAGAAAATACTGAAAAAAAAAAAAAAAAAAAAAAAAAAAAAAAAAAAAAAAAAAAAAAGCTTAATTTTCTTATATTTTGTTTGATTTAATCCACCATTAATAAGTATAATTTGCCATTTTAACCCAGGCAGGAAAAATCTGGTTTTCCCTAATTTTTAGCCAAGGCCAGTGTCAGTAAAAATGGCCCGGTCAGTCAAAAAAAAAAAAAAAAAAAAAAAAAAAAAAAAAATAAAAAAATAAAAAAATATATATATATATATATATATATATATATAAATATATATATATATATATATATATATATATATATATATATATATATATATATATATATATATATATATATATATATATATATATATATATATATATATATATATATATATATATATATATATATATATATATATATATATATATATATATATATATATATATATATATTGCAAGTATAGATGTATGAGGGCGTGACCTCATACAATAAATATAAAAATGGGGCATGGACCTCAAAAGATTGAGAAACCTTGATCTACATCTACAACAAAAGTTTTATAAAACTTAAAATTTTGAAAGGAAAAAAAATACCTTCTTGTTTCAGTCACTTGTGAAGGCTAAATATAATTAACATTTAGATTTACTTCACTACTTACATGGTCTCCATCTATGGCATAAAGAAAAGCATTTTGAGGTTTGTCCTTCGATCTGTCTCCAACAATAATATCTGGTAATTTTACTAAAAATAAATAAAAATATATATTTACTATTAGGTATTTGTTTTCTTAACTGGCACAATGTGAAAATAAGGAAAAAAAAAATTCTATAGAACAACATGAAACCAAATTTATTCATAAGCCATTTATGCTTTTTTAAAAAAAATTCAAACAAACACAACAAAGTTTTGAAAATATTTTATGATTTCATACTAAACAATGCAATTTTCTCATCCTTCGCTTTGCAACTCCAAAAATCATTTCAGAAAATATACGAACCAATTATATCAAATCTTAATTAATTTTTTTAAATTTTATATTAATGTAAATGATGAGGTATAATGCATACCAGTTTTGCTGCACTGCTCACAATTGGAGCTATGAGGAGCAGGCCAACACATCCGAGCTTCAACATCAATTTTAGCCCCATACTTTAAGAGAAGTTCAACACAATCCTCAAACCTTTAAAAAAAATTATAAATGAAATTATAATAAGTCTATATATAACAGTTAGAAAGTATTACTTAAAATTCATTTAAAGAAAACAAAACAAAAAAACAAAAACAAAACAAAAATTTCAAGAAATTTAAAAATCAATCAACACCAACAGAAAAATTAAAAAATGTTATGCTAAAAGCAAGGGAGGGGGAACTAGACCTTGAAGAAGTTATGTATAATATTTTAAAATATTTTAATTTCAAGGGCAGGACACACCTCCCTTTCTGACAATAACAACGAACATAAACATACAAACCCTCTTAAGCAAGCAATATGAAGAGGAAGTGAACAGACGCCTCTGTTGGGATCTATATTACGATTTAAACACCATCTGAGCAAATCAAGATTATTAATGCCAACCACTTTTTGAATCAAATTATATCCTTCTTCATTAATTACATTACAAAGATTTTCATACTGTTAAAAAGTAAATATAAGTGAGTTGAATAGATAATAATAATAATTTTAAAATAAAAAAATTATTGGTAAAATTTGAAAATTAACTACAGAGAATTGATAGGATTTATTTTTCAATTTAAAAGGAAAAGAAAAAATAGGACAAAATTTAATGTAATGTCAGAACTAAGCATAAAATCATGATTCTTAATTTGTTCACAAAATTCAAAAGAGATCTTTATAGTTTGAATATTAGTTGTTAAAAAAGATAATTTAAGAACTAAATATTTAGCCAATTTGTAATTAGATGCATTATACACTGCTAAAATTGGTCAAAGTGGAAGATTATCTATATGAATCTTTGGCAAAAAATAAAAGGTTTATGATAATTTTAAAAAATTGAAAATGATAAATAACACAACTTAAATGTAGCATGGCTAATTAAATACTGAATAGTAAACAATGTGTGCCTAGTGCAGTTATCATAAAATACAGGCTCTGAGTGGGAAATATGATTACATTTTTCACTATTTATAAAAAAAATTACTAATCCATACTATAGTAAAACCACACTGATTTGATACCAAACTATATATATATATATATATATATATATATATATATATATATATATATATATATATATATATATATATATATATATATATATATATATATATATATATATATATATATATATATATATATATAATTCATTATTTGTATTGTATGATAAGTAATCAACAAAAGTTAAAAAATACAGTATATAAATACCTTCGGTATTGCATGAAGCAAACCTTCTATCATCTGCTGAGAAATTTTAGGATTTGCTTTTAAGATTTCAAATACTTCTTTAACATTTCTCTTGGTTTGTTCAGAAACTGATTTCTGATTAGTAGAAGATAAAAGAGCACTGCCAGATTGGAAGAAGGAAGAAATAATTCCACCCATTTTAGCATACTTCCACGATTTGAAAGTATAACTACAACAAACTCTTCCTGAAAATAAACAGTACAAGGAATATTAGGAAAAAATGAATATCAAAATTTACATTTAACAAAAAGGAAAAAAAAATAAAAATGCTGAAAATCTTCTTCTAAACAAATCATTCACATCTTCATTCACAATATATAGAAAGATGAACACCAAATTCACATTTATATTTACAGATGACACAATTGAAATATCACTAATGAGTAGTAATAAAACCAAATGCTGAGAACTATAAGATAATTTAAAAACTAATTTTGCTATTGTAATAGTGATATGGAGAGAAAATAACTTATGTGAATCTATTTTAAAAAACAATACACAATACTTAAGGTTACTTTTAAATTGTTGATTTAAATAAAATGGGTAAAATTACCTTAACAAGAAATATAAAATAGTTAATTACTTTTTTAACTGTTATAATTAACCTAGATTATTTGTAACATAAAAGCTAAACCAAATTGTATACATTACCTTTCTTCCCAGGAGAATTATTAGACATAGAATCTTATTCACCTAAAATAAACTACTAAAAAAATATTGGAAAAAGCATTGTAATTCTATATTGAACTTATTCTGTAAATTAAAAAATAATTATTATAACAATACAATAAAACCCTTGCAGAAAACATTTTAAAATCACAAAACAAAACAAAAATTTTTTTTTTAGTTGGATAATATTCATTCAAGTTTGTTCAATAAATAAAAATAAATCATTCTTTCAAAATATAAAAAAATTTTATGATAACAATGAAAATTTACAATAAGCTTTGAGGTTTTTATGAAGTACTAATTTTTTATTTAATTAAATATTTTAAGATCAGAAGCAAAAGCATAATATATTTCAGCATAAACATGGTTTCAATGAATTTTTATATGCATTAATAAATTTTTAATTAGTATATCAACTACTAATGCAATTATATTAACTTTGAAAAATTTTACACAGTTAAATCATTCCTATAAACTAGTTCATTAAAATATAAATTATAAACTATTATATAAACAGAATATGATAAAGATCATTAAATATTCTTCAACTTTAAAAATTAATTTCCAGTTATGTTTATTAAATAAATATTTTTATTCATGAGTAGGGTAATACACAAAACTATATAGATATATAATCTTAATATTAGTATACCAATTTACATCATTTGAAGCTAATATTGGCCTGTTGCCATCAAACTTAAATATACAGTTGTAATAAACTGTTTAATGGCAATATATATATATATATATATATATATATATATATATATATATATATATATATATATATATATATATATATATATATATATATATATATATATATATATATATATATATACTTTTGTTAAACAGATTTCTTATCCTTTAATACTGATTTGATAGTAATATCACTAAAAATAATTTGATAAATTGACAGAGGTAGTAAGTCAAGAAAATATTAAGTTTTAATTCTTGACTCATGAGTCAGTAATATTTAATGACTCTCAAGTCTCAACTCCTGATTTTTAAAAAAAATTTTATGGATATAATGAAAGATAAAATTTATGGACTTAATTCTATATTAATAAACAAATAATAATGATAACTTAATAATAATCATAGAAAAAATAATTTTTAATAAAAAACAGTAAAAAATTAATAAATAAAATAAACCTATTTTATTTAATAATAATTATAATAAAATAATAATCTATAAGTAATGATAATAATATTTTTAGTAAATGTGTCATTCCCTATAATGGATTTTTTCTTCACATATTGAAACTACGAAGGCAAATTGATATGAATAATTTTTTTCCAATAAATTGAGTCGCAGAAAACAATTTCAACACATAATATAAAAATTATTTAACTAAGAGTAATAAATACCATGATTTAACAATACAATATACGACTTTGGTGGCATTTTATCATTTGGCTTTGCATTACTAGGTTGCTGCATCAGGGTAGGATGAAATGATACAAAATTTCATAGCTATTTCAGAGCTAAAAAAAAAAAAAAAATTTATTTTTTTAAAATAAATTGACTATGAAGAGAAAATATTATGAAATAATAAAAATTTAATATTGAAAGTTTACTCTTAGTATAAGTATTTATATATATATATTATTTTCTTTTACACTGATATGCTAATTAAAATATTAGTTTTAAAATTGATAAAAATATTATATATACTCAAGCTAAAGCTATTGCAGTAGCCTCGAATTACATTATTTAAATAAAAAAGGGATAGTCAAAGGACACTCCATCTTTGAAATTAGAGAATATGTATTATTTTTATAGGGTAATAATTTTTTTTTTTGCATATTTACTATACAAATGTGGTGCCCCTTACTTCAGTAGGTTGTACTTAATCCATTTAAAAACATTGTCATTATAGTTTCAATAGTGTAGAAACCGTGGTTTAATGCAACCAAAAAATTATCAAAAGGCTTGAAAAAAATTAGGTAATAGCTATATTTATAGAAATATTTTTGTTACATTTGGGAACAAGAAATTGCAAATAAAATACCTAGTTACATCAAGACCACAATTACCATAATTTAGAAAATGATTACCTCATTACAATATACAAGCATTAATTTACGCATTATGAATTATATATTTAGCATTATTACTATAAATAATACCGAATAATAGTATAATTGTTTAATATTTGAAGAGATCTTTGTTCAAGGTTAAATGTTTTTGAGCAGCTTATTTATAAATAGCTTTCATTTTAAACGTCATAATCCAAAATGATATATTGTACTTTGCAATATCCTGTTAAAAATCTTCCTATGTAATTTCTGATTAATTGCTTGCCAAAATTATTAATAGCATATGCATACAACCAATAAATAAAAATGAAAGTAAGTTATCTGAAGATTTTAAATGTTAGTCATCTGCATAAACAACGATGGTATGGAAAAACATAAAAATAGATTCATAGACCAGAAACTAATAAAAACAATTCACTGAAGCATTTACTGTATTTTTGGCACAATGCTAAAAAATAAAAAATGAAGATAAAACCAACAAACTGTTAAATAATTAACAGATATTTAGTACTATTGAACGAACGAATTAGGTCTTTTGTTTACATAGAAATACATAATTTTTTCTTCTTTTGTGGAATTATCGGTCGAGACTTGGGATGCTTAAAAAATATCGAATAACAAAAATATAAATGGTATTTTATTCCAATTATCGAAATATCAATGATATTTTCAAACGATGAATAGTTATTCTGATTAGCTACATATATATTTTTCTACTCTTGACGTTTTAAAATTTAGATCTTTTCTCATTCATAAATTCTTATATCGGTATTTCAAAAAAGACGCAGCACTCCATTGTATATATGTATTTAAACTTGTCAAAATATGTATGTGAAGAAAAGACAAAGAAGACCTATATGTACCGTTATAATATATATTGAATGTGATTTTCTGCAACCTGGATGCAAGTTCGTTCCAACTTTATAACATTCCAACTTTATAACATTTGTGTACATTTTTCGAAATGCTTCCTTACTTTATGTTTAAAATTTCTCATTAAATGAAGTCTTCAAGTGCATGAGGACTGCTCAGAAGAAAAACAATCTGGAATAAGATCTGGGGATTATATGGAATATAAGCAACACACGTTACATACCCATTATCATTATCAAAAACGTGGGCAAATAATTGTTTCAAGATTTTGTTTTAAAATAAAAGTATTTTTTTTACCGTGTTTGGAAATAAAGGCTGTGAAATTTCAATTCAAACTCCTATATCACACGTTTTTATGCTGTGTGTATGATTTGTACTCACTGTAATCAGCTGTAATTCTCAACAATAAACACACGATAGACTTTAGATAACGACATCACTAACACAACAGAATTGAATGAACACTTCAGTTTGACTGGCATATAACTTTGCAAATTTGGATTTTCCACTGCCTTTTTTACTCTTTTTCCAAATTAAACATCCCTAACAATGCATGGTAGCAAAATAGATAAAATTAAAATCGATTTTATAATACTGTACAAAAATGAAAAATAAAAAGGTTAATTTAACAAAAACTAGTAATAAATTCTGGGTACAAAGGGAGGATTGACTTAAGCCGTTTTATATTCGTCTACAATCTTCCTAAAAAATATTTAGACGCTCATCATTTTACGAAGAAGCTTCTTAAACTTTATTTTGGAACAACCTATGATCTTCCCAATAGAACGATTTTCCAAAATTTTGCTGGGAAACGTACAATCTTAATTTTTTAATTTTTTTTTGCCCGATTAGCCTTAAATTTGCAGAGAATATCCCTTTTCTCCTCCTCTGAAAACTCGATTTCTGACGCTTTTCTGATTCTATAACGGTTTGAAAGTTATTTGGAGCCAAATTAAAAAAAAAAAAAAAAAAAGTGAATAGCTGGGTCAAACCACTGGTAATTTAACGGTATATTATTAACCCCAATTTCTTGAAATTATTGAAATAAGATTTTTGATATCTGCTTTAGGGAAAAAGTTAAAAGTACTTCAAAATTTTTTTTTTTTTTTTTTTTTTTTTTTTTTTTTTTTTTTTTTTGAAAAAAAAAATTTTTTTTAAAATATTTACCCTTTCGGACAAAAAAAAACCTGCATCCACAAATTTTTTTGTTTTTGGCAGATGTTTAGAGGAGGGACAAAGCTACAACTTTTATTTAAAACATCATTAAATGCTATTTGTTCTTTTCAAAATAGCCTCTCAAACTTTGGAAATTTTAAAAATTTCTTCGAAAATTGGCCAAACTTAAGAGGCTATATCTCGAAACCAACAAATAGCATTGAATGGTGTATTGAAAGAAAGTTGTAGCCCTTTTCCTCCTCTATACACTTACCAAAAATGAAAGATGTTGTAGGTATTGTTTTTATTTTATTTTTTTATTTTTTTTTGTCCAGAAGGGTAAAAAAAAGAAGTTTCATTTTAGCAGAATAAAAGCTTGAGCTGTTTTGGTTGCTGTAGAAATTCGTTCGTCATCTTATCAATGAATCCATGAATCCAGCAGTGTTCTCTTAAACTCTTTTCCTATGAAAGCTAAGCATGCACAGTCCACTTAGTCCCTCGTCTCCCTTCGTAGACCGATTCAAAGTCTAGAAGAGCCTTATGTACTAAATGAGCGTTCAATACTCGTTGTTGTCACTGGAAGAGTCAGGCCAATCTTGATTGCCTCAGCTACAACTGGGTAAAACGGTGTTGCTTGATAAATGAAATCTTTGTACTCAAGGAATTCATTTGGGTTTATATTATTTTTTCACATTTCATACCAAGTTTCATCCTCGGCCATAAACTTCGGTAAAATATCTCCATAAACACTATTTATATCTTCTGCAACAGCCAGAAATGAGGTTTTATCCAAATTTCTCATAACATGTGGATGAAGCTTCATAAGCGAAAATGCTTTCTCGTGCGTAGAAGAGAAACGATCACCCAGTGTAGAAATAATCGAGTCCAAATACGAGACGCATATAGATTTTATGAAAAAATCTTCTACATTTGCCGAAGGCGGTTTCGATCTATGAGTCTCTCTTGTACTTGCAGCAAGTCGAGGACGTTTGAATTCAATAACTAACTCTTCGAAAATTTGTTTAGTTTACTCGAACATGACAGTGAACTCTCTCAAGGCATTATTGCTGTGAGATTGAAGCACATTTATTAAGAGTTATATAAAAATTCAATAAAAATATGTAGAGGGATTGCCAGGAAGAGATATAGCAGTAAAAGGATCAACAATGTCAATGTGAACCGTCTCAAAGTGTTGTGATAGTATTTCTAATGGTTCTACAGGAGACTTTATATGTTATTGCTCCTTGGAAGCCCAGCAATGATGGCACTCCCTAACCCATACTCGAATGTCTTTATCCAAGTTGAGCCAAAAATAACGCCTCGACCCCATGAGCATTGGGGAATGGGGTAAAAGCAAGTCTACTAAAATGACTTACATTTTTGACGGTAAAAAAGCAAGTTAGTAAGTCTGTCGATTCTCGAGTATAAACGAGAATCAAAACACATGTTAAGTGTTGCCATTCTATAAAGGATTTTCTTAGTTTGGCGGAGAATATTGAAAACCTATAGTTAATTTTATCTAGTTGTATTATAAATTCTTAAGCAACATAAGCTACTTTAAAGCATATACATAAGAATTTCCAATATATATATATATATATATATATATATATATATATATATATATATATATATATATATATATATATATATATATATATATATATATATATATATATATATATATCTGATTTGTCTCCTCCTACTTGGGTCTTATTGAATATGTAAAACTTTGATGAAACTTACGAGAATTTTTATGATGGGTTTGTCATTCTAAAGCAGAAGTTGTTCACAGTCACATTTCACATTTTCTAAATCTATTATTTGTGACGTTTTTCAGGGCTAAGTCCTATCTCCAACTTTCTTATTTTTCATTAATGAGTTGACTGTTACTTTGTCATTTACCAACTTTTTCGCTGACAATTCCATTCTTTATTATTTGTTTATTTTGATAGATTTCTCATTTAATTTCACAATAACCGATACTATGGGAGACAGTCTTTTAGAATTTGATTTCTAATATTCTCCTATTTCTAATTGAGGGAGAGAAAACAATGGTTTTCAAGGCCTCAAACACTCAGTTCTTTTCTTTTTTTTCTTTTGTAGAAGCTAATTCCGACAAGGATTTCAATTACTCATTTTTTTTTTTTTTTGTAGAAAAATTTAAGACCCCAACCCCTGCTTCGACTTTCCCCAAAAAGCTCTCGACTCTTTACTCCAGATGTCTTATCCGACCCGACAATTTGGTTAAATCATGTAGAGAATAATAATATTCTTTACACTTCAATAAAATAAAAATATACGGATTTTCAAGGGTTATTGACAAAATATTAGAAAAATTATTCTCTTTATACTTATACATTATATTTGCTTCTTTTATTTATATGAATAAAATCGTATATACAGCCATGAAAATATTAATAAAAAATCCGACTGAAAACAGGACACCTCTCAGGAAAGACTGTTGACCTAAATAGGCCACAGAGTGCAGAATACGTGACAGAGTAAACAGTCGAAAACACGTCAAGGTCAAGAGCGAACTAGGATTTGTCTGGAGAAACAAAAGTGCCAAAATCCAGAAGGGGACGATATTCTCGATGTCGTTTCTGTGTGCTCTGTAGAAATTAATAAATAAATTAATATAAAGTTTGAATTTTATACCGGTTTAGGTTGTTTTATTCATAGTAAGATGGTGCCAAAACTTATTTTAACAGAAGAGTGGCATTCCCTATATTTTATATTTTACAATTGCTACCAGCCGCAGGTTATATATATATATATATATATATATATATATATATATATATATATATATATAATATATATATATATATATATATATATATATATATATATATATATATATATATAAATTACCTTCTGACTCTCTCCACGTCTTCATCATTTGGTTTGATTTTCACATTTCTTCTTTCTGCGTCCTCAGGGTTAATCCATACCTGTGATATATATATATATATATATATATATATATATATATATATATATATATATATATATATATATATATATATATATATATATATATATATATATATATATATATATATATATATATATATATATATATATATATATATATATATATATATATATATATATATATATATATATATATATATATATATATATATATATTCCTTCTTCAATAGTGGTGTTCCTCATGGTTCTGTCTTGTCTCCTACTCTATTCCTACTTTTCATTAATGATCTTCTCAGCTGCTCTTCTAATCCTATCCAATCAAATACCGATGACTCGACCCTCCATTCTTCTACTCATATCAAATCTCATCCCTCTTTTGCATCTACAGTTGCCTCTCGTCTTCATCTTTCCTATTCCATTCTTGCAGATCTGGATAGAATTTCCCAGTGGGGTAGTCTCAACCTTGTGAAATTCAACTCTTTAAAAACTCAACTTCTAGAAATCTCCCTCTCAAAGACACCTCCTAACTTTTCTATTTCTTTCGATGGCTCTCCCGTCTCTCCTGTTGACAATATAAACATCCTTGGCCAATAAAAAAAAATGTCTTGGAAACCTCACATCGCAATGGTTGCTAGGGCGGTCTCAAAGAAGCTGGGAGTTCTGTTTAGATTGCGAGAATTTTTTAACTTCTTCACAGTTACTCCAGTTAAAAAGGGCCTCATCCGCCTTGTATGAAGTATTTCTCTCATATCTGGATTGGCTCAGGTTTCACCAGTTTGGATAGAGTAGAGTCAAAGCCTCATAAATTGTTCTGCTCTTTCTAATTCATTTGACTCTTTATCTTTGCGACTTGACGTTCTTTCTTTAGGTTCTACAGGTACTACAGCGGCAAATGCTCGAGGTAACTGTCCACTCGATGCCTCCACCTTTACAGCGGCCTCGTAGCACAAGGGGTGCATTGTGTGAACATAAATTTTGCGTGGACATAAGCTACTTCAGGCTTGTCCGCTGTGGTGCCTCCTTCTTACCAGCCACCTCTTTTTTATAGAATTATTTCCCCATCTTCTGTGTTTCCTGCCGAATTTAATCTCAATTACTTTTAAGCCCTCGTCTGTGCTCACCTACGAAATTTGCGATAGGTGGGACTTGTAGGGTTTTTCTTCTCTTATTGATCTAATAACCCCTCCTTGACTAGGCCTCTGCCCATGAACGACAGTGATATATATATATATATATATATATATATATATATATATATATATATATATATATATATATATATATATATATATATATATATATATATATATATATATATATATATATATATATATATATATATATATATATATATATATATATATATATATATATATATATATATATATATATATATATATATATATATATATATATATATATTGTAAGGAGATACAAACTTCTCACTCAAAAAAACATATTCACAAAAACCGTACTAAGTTCGTGCTCAGCTCTAATTTTCAGGCATACAAATGTAATATTAAAGTAAATTTCATTCACTTATGAACATGAAAATATGCTCACTTTAACCAGATGACACAGAACGCCCTCATCATTAAATTCTTCTCCCTCACTATCGCCATACAGTGAAAATAAAGAAGGAATGATTATTTCATTCATTCTCCTAAGGCATTTGCAGGTGGAGGTGGATGTGGGAAACATTTAGTATCTCATGCCGGTCCCAAGTCCTTATAAAGGAGGAGGGTACCATGAAAAACCTAGCTATCCAGTAGGTAAAAAAATATATTTGCTTGCAATTCTCATGGTATAGCCTCTGAAAACGGAGAAATTCAAAGGAAGACGAACCTTTAACCGAAAACGGAACTTGAACTAGATTTGACTACTCAAGAAATAAGATGCAGTAGCTTGAATTTCGCTACTTAAAGGGATAAAGAGGTGGAGATTTTAGATGTTATGAAGGAGAGGAAGATAGATGTCATGGGTCTGGCGGAGACGATAATCGAGGAAAGAGAGAGAGGTATAGATCCTGGAGGAGGTTATGTCTAATGTATTCAGAGGCGTTGGTAGGAGGTTGTACACATGGAGTCGCTATGATAGTAGGACCTAAATTATCACTTTTTATTCTGGATGTTCATTTGATCAGTGAGAGGCTGATGGTATTATGATGAAATTAGGGAACAGGAAATTAGGAGATTTTAATGCAAGGATAGGAAGAAAGTGAGCAAGAGTTGAAGAGGTTTTAGGATCTTCTGGTGAGGAAGTGAAGAATGCAGAAGTGAAGAAAGATTGATAGAGATGTTCATAAGAAACAACGTGAAAATAATGAACGGATTTCTATCAGCATAGGGAGTCGGATATGTGTACAAGATACAGATGGAGTCAGACTACAGGAAATTTTAATCAGAAATCAATGATAGATTACTTTATCTCATCAGAGAAGAGAATTGTGTGAAATGTTAGTCGTACCTAGTATGTCCTTAGATTCGGACCATTGGATGATAGTGGCAATAATTAAGAAGCATCAAATTACAGAATATAAGAGCAGAGTATGAACACAAGATGAACGAAAATATGAATGAGCTGGAGGATGGAAGAGAGAGAACGTGGACAGAGCTTGAGAGATGTTTAAATGAGGTGGCAGTAGAGGTGTTAGGAGAAGAATGTAAAGGGTGGTGGAAGGAAAAGGCACACACCTTGGTGGACCGCGGAAGTGAAAAGAACAATAAAATAGAAGACCACAAAGATGAGGGAAGCGGTTGAGAAGGAGAACTCCAAAATTTAGAGTGGAATATGTACTGGCCAGAAATGAAGCAAAGGCAGTGAAGAGAAGAGCTGAGAGAGAGAGAGAGAGAGAGAGAGAGAGAGAGAGAGAGAGAGAGAGAGAGAGAGAGAGATGGGGAAGAACTAAACATTTCAAATTGATGAAAGAGGTTAGAAGAGGTTGAA